>CM060948.1:264066802-264101802 GCA_030765055.1 Mantis religiosa
TCCCTTCGTTCCTTCGTTCCTTCGTTCCTTCGTTCCTTCGTTCCTTCGTTCCTTCGTTCCTTCGTTCCTTCGTTCCTTCGTTCCTTCGTTCCTTCGTTCCTTCGTTCCTTCGTTCCTTCGTTCCTTCGTTCCTTCGTTCCTTCGTTCCTTCGTTCCTTCGTTCCTTCGTTCCTTCGTTCCTTCGTTCCTTCGTTCCTTCGTTCCTTCGTTCCTTCGTTCCTTCGTTCCTTCGTTCCTTCGTTCCTTCGTTCCTTCGTTCCTTCGTTCCTTCGTTCCTTCGTTCCTTCGTTCCTTTCTATGTGCAAATGGCTTTCAACAGCACCCTCCTTAGAAGCTTCAAGATTCATATCTTTTCTTAAGGCTATGTAGAAGGTTTGAAAATGTGATATGATGTGATATGAATCACTAGGAAGTACTTTAAATTTCTGGAGTGGTTTCCCTCCCCTCACCCTGTGCCTTCCGCTGAATTCTTGCTTATCTCCCTAAGCCACCTAAGAGAAGAGTGAATACATCATTTTGTGTGTTAACGTACTTTTCCATTATCATGCAAATTATTTGGGATTAACTAGGGAACCCGTCATGAACTTAGCTGCCACTAAGGAGCCACAATTTATGCAGTCGACACAAAACCTCAGTAAAAGGATTCGTAAATATTGTATTTCATCACTTTATATACCAAAGTGTTCATTTTTCATGTAGTAATATACTAAAGCTAAGTGCTGGAACATTCTGAAGTTCAATAATCCACTTATTTTGTGTGCAATTTCCCACCATTGACCAAACATCAATATTATATAAACATTTATTTTCTAATTTACCTACTTTTGCTTTTACAGGACAGAATGTTAAAGCAGCAAAGATATATAACAAGACAGTAACAAAGGAAGCGATGAAAATGGAAACATCACAGCAATCGAAAGGAAATATATAAAGTTAAACTGCCCTTGATCATTGAAAGCAAGAAACTGGACAGTGTCTTCTGATTTATATGAGCAGCCTACCTACTGTATAAAAATGGATGACAAGACAGCCTTTAAAAATTGCCATTGTACTTCATTACCTAATTTGTCATTAATGAAGAAGGACTTCCTGTCTTCAGTGTCTTCTTTTGCAACTGCATCTAGTGGCGGTACTTTAGCAAAGGAAGTTGAAGTACTGCAGAAGAATATTGAAAATAGTTCTGCACTTTCAGGTACTGTGAAAAACCTTACCAGTAGTATTGATAGCGGTTTACCGGAGTGTCATCCAGCTGAGGAATTGCAACATTTTAAAACTGAATATCCGCTACAAAATGGTGTGGACGTAGAAGACTTGCAAGAGGTTAATACGATAATAGATCCACATAATAGTGAGACTTGTAACAGATTTCAAAATGGAATCCAAAACACGGATTTTCGAATGCTGTGTGCAGCAACCTTATTAGAGAATACAGGAGAATTTTCAGTAGAGAAAGGCGTTGGAACATTACAAGACTGTTGCATAAATAAAAATATCAGAGGAAGTGGATGTCCTATTTCTATACAAAAAGGTGTGCAAAGTGAGGTGATACGTGATCAAAAGTCTTCTGTCACATCTTCAGAACCAGGTCCGGTATTATCAGTATCAGACAGGGCGTTAATTTGTGAAGGTACTGAAAGAGCAATTCAAGAATCATTAGAAAGCAGTAATATTGGAGATAAAGTGTCAAGTCTAAATGGATTCTATCCTGCAGAAGTAGATGATTCATACTTTTCATGCAGTTCTTCTTTGAATTCTATAAGTTCACAAAGTACTCTACAAAAGCTTCAGATTAAGGCGGAAGAAAAAGAAGAAGAGAAGGAAGTAGATCCGCAGTTGCCAGTATATTTGCAAGAGTTGTTGAAAGGCATGACAGTAAATGGGGACAAGCTCAGTGTGCAACACGCAAGTACCATATTTCCTGAACCTTACTGGTTAGATCATGATAAATTCCGTCGTGGCCAAGAGATTGCCTTGCGCTATCATTTTGGGTTAGTATTTGCTGAAGTGTTGTCACTGTTCATGCTCTTCTCTTTTCCTGATGGGCTGAATCCACTTATTTTTACGGGGAAGTCAGACACCCCTTTTAAAGCTTTTCATCGTTATTTGTCAACAGTGACAAGAGTAAAATCTTGGTATGAGCACAATCCATGGAAACCTGATTCTAAAGCTGCCTATAATTTGTCTTTTGTTAGAAAAGCCCACGAGAGTGTAAGAAATCAACTTCATGAAACACCTGCACTTGAGTTATCCCGCAGATTTAGTGTTGCAGCATCATCTCCCCTAGGTTGTCCCTGTGCGCCAGTATGGAGCCCACTTATTGAACAATTACGGGATGATTTTCAATCATCCTGCCCTTATCCACGCCCGGATCAACAACCATACATGGATGCCAGGTAAGCATATGTTGCTGTGTTCTGAATTTTCTTTTCGTTTGGAAATTGAATTAAAATTGAAATTTTAATCGCAAAATGATAGGTTAAACCGGATTTGAAAATTCAGTTCTGATCTGCTTACGACTATGGAATTCCAGGACTGGCATTTATATCCTTTGACTGAATTGCTATAATGAGCATACGTGAGCCTTTCTTAGAGATATCAACAAGACAAGTGCACTTTGCAGTCGACAATGATAACCACATTACCTTAGATCGTTCTAAACTTCTATAGTCAGAGTGAGCACCGTTTCCTTTTAAATCTCGATAAACTCAAAATTTTTGGAAATTATGTTTTTCATTTTAACGATGTAACTTTGAGTTTTATAACCATTCTGTGAATTATGCTTCCGCAATCGACGACAAATATCGTGTTCAGAATCAGGACAATGTTTAATAGCCAACATAAGCAATCTACGAACAAATTGCGTTCATTGAATAGCAGATGCTATTTTATTTTATTTTATTAGATTTTATTTACAACCAAGCAGCTGACAATAATAAAAGAAGGCGTACTAATGTGTTACTAATATTCAGCTACATTTCTTGTGCCATAAGAGGAATTTACAAATAAAACCTAATCGTGAAATATGAGCTGAATAGAGTACAATATTATGTGAGTGTAATAATTTCCAAATAGAAATTACACATGCACTGCACATGCAAATGTAGCATTATTATAATGCAAAGATTCATCCTACCTCTCTGCCGCTGTCCCCAGAGACCTTCTCATGTTGGATTATAGTATGTTAGTCAATATTTTATTAATTTATCGTCTTACATTGGCTGCTTCCGGACTCAATTGTCACCAGTATATTTTTTGTTCCTTTAAGATAAGGTATCAATAATGCAGTCATCTTTGAATAAGGTGTAATATTTCAAGTTAAATTAGAATAGATGGTAATTTAAGTGATTCTTAATTTATTATACAGATTTTTTTTTTTCAATTTACGTCCTCCAACATTAAGTCATATCGGACGGTGAATTAAATTGGTGAAATGATGCTCAAATGAGTCCGCGGTTAATGGAGCTTAGTTACCTGACATTCGCCTATCAGGATAAGGGAAACCCCGGAAAAAAACCTTATCCAGGTAACTCATCCTGACCGAGATTCGAACTCGGGTCCTCTTGAACGTGAGGCAGACATGCTACCATCTACGCTACCGAGGCGGGTATTATTATACAGATAAAAGTATGGTCGGGTGGCAGAAGATATATATACCACTACTTTTTAAGGGGTTTCTTGGATCTCGAAGGATAGATTATGCTATTTGGCAAACAGGTTTCACCAATAAGTGAACTTTCCGAAGGAAAAAGAAAAGGAAAGCAGAATTGCATAATTCCTGTCTTAAGGACGACAAAAGAAAACTCAAATGTAGGGAGAGCCAACATGGTAGGGGTAAACCTAAAAGAGCGCATTTCCCTTCAGAACCTGCAGTCAACAAGCTGTGGAAAAATTTTGCGAGGAAGTGGGATATTTTGGACTTCAACTGTGCCTTTTATCAAAATGAAAGAAAATATTCTGTAAGTACTTCAACCTATAATGTTGCACCCACGCAGATAAATGCTGTATTTCTAAGTTTGGTCTCATAAATATAAAATTCAGAAGTTTTACTTTACTATACTATTTCGATCTGTAGATCCTTTAATGAGAATAGGCCAAAGAGGTCTAACTTTAAGATTTAGATCAAGTCAAGAATAACATTTATTGCTTATTATTTACATATTAATTCTGATGCAGTTTTCAGAGGAGTCAGTTTTACATAACATAAATACAATTAACTGCAAGAATAGTGCAAAAATCGTTCCTTAGAATAATTATATGTATCACATTTACGATATAAATTAATGATTACATAAGGTTTTGCAAGAATGAGATTCCTTTTCATTGTAGAAGGTGTGGGCAATGAGGTATAATTTTAATACTGAATTGAGCTTATCCTTTTTCTCACGCAATTTTTCTATACATGTACATAGGTATATAACGCCTCAATGCCTTAAAGTGTGTAATATTCTCCCAAGCAGATTAGAATTTGGTGATAAAGTAAGTATAAGCCTACTCTTATAAAACATTTGTACCCACGCGTGCAGAAGTTTTCCGAAGGACGAGGGGGTTGAAGGGGCAAGGGGAACAAAGTTCTATCATCGTTTGGTTTAGCCTAGTGGAAGCAAAGGTCAAGTTTACCTGCTCATCCACATTGACGTTACCCTCCACAGACCACTGGTGGCAGGTGATGATGAATTAGCCTGCCCAGCAGTCTACCCAACAATAATAACAGCAATAAGAATAGTAATAATATTAATATTAGTAATAGTAACATTAATAATAATAATAATAATAATAATAATAATAATAATAATAATAATAATAATAATAATAATAATGATAATGATAATGATAATGATAATGATAATGATAATGATAATGATAATGATAATGATAATGATAATGATAATGATAATGATAATGATAATGATAATGATAATGATAATGATAATGATAATGATAATGATAATGATAATGATAGTGATAGTGATAGTGATAGTGATAGTGATAGTGATAGTGATAGTGATAGTGATAGTGATAGTGATAGTGATAGTGATAGTGATAGTGATAGTGATAGTGATAGTGATAGTGATAGTGATAGTGATAGTGATAGTGATAGTGATAGTGATAGTGATAGTGATAGTGATAGTGATAGTGATAGTGATAGTGATAGTGATAGTGATAGTGATAGTGATAGTGATAGTGATAGTGATAGTGATAGTAATAGTAATAGTAATAGTAATAGTAATAGTAATAGTAATAGTAATAGTAATAGTAATAGTAATAATAATAGTAATAATAATAATAATAATAATAATAATAATAATAATAATAATAATAATAATAATAATAATAATAATAATAATAATAATAATAATAATAATAATAATAATAATAATAATAATTAATAATAATAATAATAATAATAATAAATAATAAATAATAAATAATAATAATAATAATAATAATAATAATAATAATAATAATAATAATAATAATAATAATAATAATAATAATAATAATAATAATAATAATAATAATAATAATAATAATAATAATAATAATAATAATAATAATAATAATAATAATAATAATAATAATAATAATAATAATAATAATAATAATAATAATAATAATAATAATAATAATAATAATAATAATAATAATAATAATAATAATAATAATAATAATAATAATAATAATAATAATAATAATAATAATAATAATAATAATAATAATAATAATAATAATAATAATAATAATAATAATAATAATAATAATAATGGCGGTGATGTGGTACTAAAAGCTGACCAGGATGAGTTAGATGCTGGCATTCTGATCCCAAGGTTGCGAGTTCAGACCCGGTCTAGTTCAATGGATTCTACGTGTGGCTAAAAGTGAAATTAATCATATCAGTTTTACTGACATTTAAACAACAACTTCGTGAAACCTCCGACATGCCGGTGACGCTAATGTGATTTTGTATATGAATTGTCATTATCAAACAAAATAATTATTTTATTTGTTTGGTTGGTCGTTACGCCATTTGGTGTCAAGTCATTTGGTAACTTGATGGCTATGTTAATTGTAGTAATATGTTCATATAATCCGTTCTTGAGAACTGTAACAAAGGACATGATGTATTTATTTTCGGAACAAGATATTTTTTTTTGTTTAATTTACGTCCTCGAGCATTTAGTCATATCGGATGATGAATGAAATGGGTGAAATAATGCTCAATGCGTCCGGGGTCCATGGAGCTTAGAGTTACCCGACGTTCGTCTTTCAGGATAAGGGAAACCCCCGGAAGAAACCTTATCCAGGTAACTCACCCTGTTGAACTCGGGACCTCTTGAACGTGAGGCAGACATGCTACCATCTACGTTACCAAGGCGGGCCGGAACAAGATACACTTAATTTTAAATACCATGCAGTTTAATATTATATTAATTATCGCTAATCTATGAAAGGTAGAAGTATTTCGTTCCAGATAAAACTAAAAGTTTGAGTATTGGAAATGTATTTAATAAGAAGAAAGGGAGATTGAAATGGTTGGCGAATGTATGTGAGGAGGACGTAAATTACCAAAAGAGAGAGAGAGAGAGAGAGAGAGAGAGAGAGAGAGAGAGAGAGAGAGAGAGAGAGAGAGAGAGAGAGAGAGAGAGGAGGAGGAGAGAGAAAATGACGTCAATAAGAAAAGGATCGATAAATACCTAAGTTGATACTGAAGAGTTGTATAAAACCACCTACGTTTCATGTGGCAAATTTGTTTTTATTTTCCTTTGAGGCTTAAATACCTCTGCGCCGAACTCGCTGGTCAGGTATAAGGAAATTGAACCGTCCTGGCACAACTAACTGATAAAAAACTCGCCTCCCTCCCGTAGGTGAGTCTTGCATGCATCGGAATACGTTTGCTCGCGTCTGTACCAAATATCCATTACTGTATATAGGAGTTTACACATGATGTACTTGGACAAGCGATTTTAGATTCAGATGGACAATGTATATCCATTAGAGTCACCTATTTGAAACTGGTTCCACTGTAATATTTCCAGAAAGAGTCAGGCTCCCCACATCCGACATATAATAGTTATTTCATGTCAAGTATTCCTAATAGAAATACCCTTTATCAGGACAGAATCATTCTTCATAACTTTAAGTTAGGGGATATATCAATTCATGAAATATAAAACATTAGTCTCTGAAGAGCTGTCAAAATTATTTGAAGTGTCAGATAAGGTAGCTTATTATACGAAAAACATATAGCATAATTAAATGTAAACTTTTCAATGTTACTCACTTATGTGTAATATTTTCCTTTTTTTTTTTTTTAATATAATGTTTTCCAAAAATGTTCTTTAACCAAATACCAGTTGAAATAATTATTGAAGAATGAATAATATAGCCACTGAAATGCCTTTTTAATGTTTCTTTTTTCTTACAGAAAGAAGAAGGTATTTATAAGCCAATGGGAAATGGTTGGTACACAACTTACAGAAAGAAGAAGGTATTTATAAGCCAATGGGAAATGGTTGGTACACAATTTGGCTTTGTGTCTTTATTTCTGATGTTTCCAAAGCAGTTTGGAGCGCATGGAGTGACAGATGAAGAGATGGACTGTTTCCTACACACATGGAGAGCCATTGGTTACATGCTAGGAATTGAGGACTGCTATAATATCTGTAATGGAAGCTTAGACACCGTACGTCAACGATGTAAGGATTTCTTAAAATTCTTTGTAATGCCTAACTTTCGTGTTATCTCCAAAGACTGGGAGCATATGTCGCGCTGTGTCATGGAAGGTGTGAGTTACTACGTGCCTAAAGTAAGCTTTGAAGTATCATTGTTGTATCTATGTAATATGTTAAATATCAATGTTCCACGTCTCAGAGCTTCGTTAACTTTTCGTCAGAAATATGATCATTGGGTTATCTACTTTGTGTACCACTACTTGTGCAGAATACCCGGAATGCTACGCCTGTTTAACTGGTTACTTGATATGGCCATCAAACGAGCTCAGAACTTTTCTGTAGAGCGGCTTAGACGCTTAGAACGTAAAATCTATCCTTATCAAACAACATGATACATTGTGTATTTTCTGAATTAAAATAAACGATTATGTTAGCAGCTGTTAATACCATGTCAGTTGAGTTTTAAAACCTACATTGAAAGCTTATTTATTCCAAAAAAGTGTGTTGCTGTAAGACTCAATGTAGATTAGGTGTCTTTACCAAAGCTCTAAGTGTTCATTGCTAAGCGAGCATTTGTAAACATAATATTGCCCGGTTTAAAGCAGGTGAAATGACAGTCTAATATGCTATCCAAGCTACCACACTCAAGCTTTTATATGTACATTATGTATTTATGATAGAAATCACACTACCTAAAAGGTCCGAATGTCTGTATTTTAATATCACACTATCTGCAAATTGACTGCAGAAAGTGAGTTCCGTCTCAGAAATTCAACCACCTTGTTTTCAGACCATTCTTGTCTCATATTGACTATTCCAGTGAAGTGAAGCATGGCAGATGAAGAATCCATGTGTTCCATATTATAATGTGTTAAAACGAGTAGCATTCACTGCTGTTATGGAGCCCACATAAGAGTGCACAGTATATGAGAATCCTAAAATTGATCGAGTCTATATGAAAGAAAATATCTCATTTCATACACTTACATGATTTCCATACTATTGTATAAACTCTTCTTAAAAACCATTGTCTATTTTATGTTAATCGAGATAAATGTTTGTATAAATTATCTTATTGTTAATGTTCTTGTAGGAGCCTGGGGAATGTAATGCATTTTTACATGCCGAATTTGATATTTAAACAAGTTTTCGTTGTTCACTTACGCTCTTCACAAATACAAGACACACATAAAGCTTCTCCCAAAAATACTTTATATAGTATATATAGTATATATTGTCACGAACCCGATCGCGATAACGCGGCTTGCGCACACAAAGGAAATGATAAGCAACACGGAGCTAAGGAGTATGCCGGAACAGATAAACATAGTATGGGGATAAAAGACTTGCCGGCACAGATAAAGTTACAAATTCTAGAACGTTCATGTTTTATCTGGTGACGTGTTATAGTTTTACTTTCGGTGAAATCCCGGTATCGAATTTAATGAAATAACATAGTTTCCTACTTCCTGTAAGTTGCTGTAAGTAGAGGGGAGAAGGTGAAAAGAATTGAACCTATATGATGATATGCACGCGTTTTCTATTACTATCGTAGAAATACAATATATTTTTCAAATAACGCTCCATGACTCCAACGTTACAAGTTGTGTAACACAACCAAACCATACCACACACATCCCTTGTTTAGTGCTGCTTTCATCACGTGAAGCGCTGTTTCATAAAAAAATGAAATTATATTTACAATATACCAGGGCCGATCGAAAAGTAAGACACAACAATATTTTTTTAAAAAAAGTTTAATAGTTTAAAAAATCACAACTGAACTTACATCTTTTATCTACTTTTCGACATAGTCATCAAGTTTCTCAACATATTTCTCCCATTGTGGTACCAGTTTCAATATGCCCCGTTCGTAGAAGTCCGTTTGGTTAGTGTACAGCCATGTGACGACTGCTGATTTCCCTTCCGTTTCTGCCGCAAAGCGTTGGCCGGCTAGGAATTTCTTCATGGGGCCAGGCAGATGAAAGTCCGAAGATGCAAATCCGGACTATATAGGGGGTGCTGGAGCATCTCCCAACAATATACGTTATGTTTTCACGAAAAGAAGCAGCAATATGGGGCCGAGCGTTGTCATGAAGAAGTTTGACATCGTCGCATTTATGTTGTGGTGTTTGTCACGAAGGGCACGTCGCAACTTCGCCAAAGTCTTTATGTAGGCTGCAGTGTTCACAGTGGTACCATGTTCAGCAAAGTCCATCAATAAAGCACCATGCATATCCCAGAAAACCGTGACAAGGACTTTCCCAGCAGATTGAGTATTTTTGAATTTTTTCTTTATTGGGAACCAGCATGTTTCCACTCCAGCGAGACTTGCTTTGTTTCGGACGTGTAGGGGTACGCCTGCTACTCATCACCAGTGACAATACCGTGCAAAAAGTCATGCCCTTCTACAGTGTACCGCGTTAGGTGATCCAAGCTTGTCATCATTCGCTGACCTTTATGGTTGTCTGTCAGGTTCTTAGGCACCCAGCGAGCATAAACTTTACGAAATTTCAGCGTGTCATAAACGATATCGTACACAGCACCCTAAGTGATAAGGTTCGCAGTTGCACTCGCCGGTCGTTCAAAATTACCTCTTCAGTGGCACTGACATTCTGCTGAGTACCGACCGTTAGAGGCCGCCCGGATCGTGGCGAATCAGTCAATCTCACATGGCCCGTTTGCAAGAACACACACCACCTGGAGACATTGCTACGGTCCAAACAATCCTCCCCATACACACCTTGCATTTCCTTGTAAATTTCGTTCGGTTTATGCCCTTTGGAAATGAAATGAAATGTGTAGTGTTTGTCGCCCGCTTTTACTACATACGGCACCGCAGGCGATTATGCCCTTTGGCCTATAAAAATCGAACTACACCTCCCTGCTCAAGTATGGATGGCAGTAGTATGTGTGCCATTTTTGTTGCATAGTTCACGCTTCTCCGGCTAGAGATGCATGTGAATAAAAATAAACTCTCAAACTACATCTGTGTGAAATTTCAACATTCCAGCTGTAATTCCATGGCAGCAAAAAAGTAGTGTGATACTTTTCGATCCGCCCTCGTATGATAGTGTTCCTCTTGGATTGGCTTGATATAAAAAAGAGAGGTTGTTCAAGTAATCCCGGGAGCTGTATTTTGATCAGCTAACTAAATGCAATGTGCATAGGAGGAGAGTAACCAGTGTTTTCAAAGCTTTAACAAAATTTTGGCTGGCAGAAATACAGGGGTTTTCTTCCGGTTCTTCTATGGAAAATAAACCAAACGTTTGAGAGCTCTTACCTAGAATAAAAAAGCAACTCGAAATATTTGTGCAAGATATGTTAACGTGAAATTTTATATTGTTTGGAGCATGAGGGGCAGATTTGCAAGAAGTGTACTGTAGAAAGTTCAGTGAGAACTTTCATGAAGGTATACTAAAGTTTAGTTAAAGTTGCTTGCTAATTGTAATGATGCTCATAAAATTCATAAGAATGTCATTTATTGCGCACCCTTACATTTTCAATACTCCATATCTTTTTCTTCTTTGTATTTGATGTTAGCATTATTCGTGTAATTTCTTTAAATTGCGCAAGTTATGTTTTGTTAAACATAATGTAATACACAGTAATGCCTTGACAATTAAAATATAAAATATTAAAGTCATTTAAAGGAAACAATACTTTTTAAAAAAATATGCACAATTAATAAAAATTTCAGAAACCACAGAGATAGTCATGTGAATGACATTATATATATATATATATATATATATATATATATATATATAGCGTCCAATTATATAAAAACGGTATTGCGTCTAAAGTAAAGTTAACCCTGTACTGAAATTCCTGCAGCATTAAGCCGTATCGGGCCAATCCCACTAATAAATCTATTATTTTAGTTAAATAGACATAGTAACGTGTTTATTGGGTACCCGTTTATGTATTGCCTGAATTTGGATAACCAGACATACGTCGTTTGAAAAGTCTGGTAAAACCCAATAATATATTTTTTCGTGTACATCTCACCTTACTTCTCGACATAGTATCATTGATGGCTACAGACTTGGTCCAGCGATGTTCCAGCTTTTTCATTCCGTCTTCTTCTTCTTCCTTTTTAATTTACGTCCTCCAACATTTAGTCATATTGGACGATGAATGGAATGGGTGAAATGATGCTCAATGCGTCTGTGGTCCAATGAAGCTTAGAGTTACCCGAAATTCGTCTTTTAGGATAAGGGAAAACCCCGGAAAAACCGTATCCAGGTAACTCACCCTGACCGAGATTCGAACTCGGGACCTCTTGTACGTGAGGCAGACATGTTACCACCTACGCTACCGAGGCGGGCATTCATCCCGTCGGAAAAGTAGGTTCCGTCAACATCTGCAAAATACTCGTTGACGGTGACTATCACTTCTTCATATGATGAAAATTTCTTACCACCAAGCCAAATTTCAAGACTGAGAACAGGAAGAAGTCACTTGGGGCTAAGTCTGGCAAGGAAGGTGGATGAGGAACCAAATCAAACCCCAACTCATGCACTTTCGCCATTACGATTGCTGATGTGTGCGATGGTGCATTATCCTGGTGAAAGACTACCTTTTTGCCTCTCAATCTCAACTCTTTTCAGTCAACGCATGTTGTAAACGATCCAACAATGAAGCATAATAGGCTCCAGTTATGGTTCTGTCTTTTTCCAAGTAGTCTATGAGGATTGTTTCTTGAGAATCCCCCAACCAAAAAAATAAATAAATGCATAAATGAATGAATGAATAAATAAACAGTGGCCATCACCTTACCAGCTGACAAAATGGTCCTTGCCTTCTTTGGTGCATTTTCGCCAGCCTTTGTCCATTGTTTTGACTGCTGTTCTGGCTCTGATGTGTAATGATGAAACCAAGTTTCATCCACGGTTACAAATCGGCACAAAAGGTCTTGCGGATTGCGATTAAACATCGCCAGACACTCGGTAGAAGTGTTCTTCAGGATGCGCTTTTGGTGGACTGTGAGCAATAGCGGTACCCATCTTGCACACAACTTTTTATTGCCAATTTTCCATGCAGGATATTGTGCACTCGCTCAGAGATGCCTACAGTCTCAATATTCTCAGGAATTTTGATTCGGCGGTTTTACAAAACCAGATCGTGTATTTTTTTCAATGGTGTCCTGTGTGGTGACCTCAGTTGGGCGACCAGAGCGCGATTCATTTTCGATGCTTCTACGAACACGTTTAAATTCATTGATCCAAAAGTAAATGATCTTCAATGTTGGTGCAGAGTCCGCGTGAACTTCATCCAGTTAAGTTTAGACTTGTGCGGCAGTCCAGCCCTTCAAATGAAAATGTTTAATAACAGCACGAAACTCTTTTTTTTGTTCCCCCCCCCATTTTCAATCGCAGCTATCACACTGATTAGTTCAGATGGCTGACAACAATGAACTGAATATTGTGGCACATTCAGAGCTTCTGTCCAAACTTTTGAATAATCAAGCTTACCACTCACAAAGTTGCGACAAAAAAAATTCCATCCCTTCATGGAAATTAGCCAGACTTATCAAAGTAACCTCGTACATAACTGCTAATAGCTATTGCTAGGACACCAGTGGCGAAGCATGCAATGAAACGCTGGAAGCGCCGCTTCCTCAAAAATTTCAGGAGAAAAAGAATGAAAACAAAATTCATGCCAAAAAATATTTTATTTGCTCTGGATACATTTTGAAAATGTGTTCGCGAACATCCGCGGTGCTGTGAAAAATTTGGACGTCTGCTTAACCAGTTCCGCAAGCTCATTCACTACTGAATATTTCTCTATTCGCCCATTCGCAACCTGGAATGCAGGTGGAATGCTTCGTAGGTTTCAGGAAGCAGCCGTGACTTCTCGGTTATTAAAAAGCACTAAAAACGTTCATGTCAGGTCTCTGTTGTGTGCGAAAGTTTTTTTTCCTTTTCTTTTATTCTCGCACTTTTAAATACAGCTGTAAGTATATTTTGAGAGCATTAGCAACAGTGTTTTATGTAGATTTGTATTTAACGGGGACAAATAGGACATTCTTGTGAAGTTTTAAGTTATTAACAAAAGTTTGTAAATTGCATGCTTTCTGCATTTGGTATTAACAGCTCGCGCGGTGTTGGCAGCTCTGGGACTACTAGTAATTGGAGCTTCTGGTGCAGAAGGGAAGTAGGAATATTGCTTATAGCGTGAACAGTCTTGCAATACAAGATGGGTCTAGCCTCCTTTCCACCCTCTCGAAAGTTCTCGAGAGGTTGATTCTCACCCGCTTGTCCCCAAAATTGGGAGACATTCAAGCCATTCCCGCCCATCAGTTTGGTTTTCGTCCTGGGCACTCGACAACCCAACAGTTGCTGCGTGTGGTGGAGACCGCTGCCCTGGGTTTCCAGGAAGGCGCCTTCACTGCTGCGGTATCTTTAGATGTCGAGAAGGCCTTCTCTACGACATGGCACGCCGGGCTCCTTTACAAACTGATCCACCTGGGGCTCCCAACACAAATGGTCAACATACTACACAGCTTCTTGCGACACCGCACATTCCAAGTCACAGTCGCGGGGAAAACATCTACACTCAGACCAGTGAGAGGCGGAGTCCCCGAAGGCTCTGACTATCCCCCACTTATTCAACGTCTTTATGGCAGATTTCCCAACAGAGCCACTAGTCGAAATGGCACAATACGCTGACGACTCTGTTCTGCAAAGACAAACATCCTCAGAGCCTTCAATCCCTTACAAAGACATCTCCGTCTCACACAACAGTGGTGTAGGCGTTGGCGGATGTCCGTTAATCCGGACAAAAGCCACGCCATACTTTTTACAAAGCGCCACACCCCCGCAGACTACCCCAACTTCAGCTACCGAGGTCGAAGGATAGAGTGGACTAACTCTGTCCAGTACCTAGGTGTCAACTTAGACAGGGGTCTAACTTTTCGCCAACACATCAGGGACTGATCGGCGAAGGTACAGGGAGCAATTGCTTCCCTGTATCCAATGCTGGGATCAACCTCGATGCCAGTTGGCATGAAGTTATACCTCTTCCAAGCGCTGGTAATCCCGGTTATGCTTTACGCCTGCGAGATCTGGGGCATGGCCGCAGACAGCTGGCTAGCTAAAAACCCACATTTCACCCTACAACATCCCGAAATCTACCTTATCTGCGGTAAAACCCTTAACGGGTGGGCACGCAGTAAAAACCTTCTGGCTATATACAGCCAGCCAGCACCACATGGCACGGCATGGCATACAAGATGGGACTACATGTGACTGTACAATAGAAAGAGTATTGAAGAATAGATTTTGTTCTTTGAATTATGAGAACAACTAAATATAATTAAAATGACAAGTCATAAAGAACTTAATGATATCGGCATGGAAAGCAAACGCGTTAAAATATTTACGTACCACTTTAATGAAAATGTGTATGACAAAATTCCATGGTTATGTGGTTGTCATAGGTTGCAAAAATTGTTTTGGATATGCTTCTATTTTTTTCAATAAAGAAGCACATGGAGTTATGCAGGTTTTGACGACTTGACAGTTTACACGAAGCTCAGAAAAGGCGTAATGAAACCCAAAATAACATTACTTGTTAACTAAAGGATATTGACATTTGGATATTAATATAAATACATGTAAATTATACTCTGATCATTTGTAATTAATAATCTAGTAACCTATTCAGTGGTGTAAAAGTAATGATAATTACCTTTTTTTTTTTAAATATTGCTGTTAATCTATATGAGTATGTTCTTGCCTTTCTTTTCAGTTATGTGTGTTTAATATAAATTGTTTTCCTAATTAATGTTAATGTGTAATTTTATATGTTTGCTTGTAAATCTGTGTATTTAATGTAAATTTGTATAAATGTTAATAGTTGTACTGTACGGTCATATCGCGGCCGTCTTAACAAATTTTGTTAAGACGGTCGCGATATAACCTATTATGTTGTAACGACCTTAAATAAATTAAAAAGAAACATTATTTGTCTCAAACAATATACACAGTTCGGAAATACATGGATTGATTCATGTTTAACTGAACAATTCCTGTCCACAACACAGAAGCACAATGAAGATATAAAGACTAAATAGGAAAACCGTTTGCCAAATGATAAAGATAGCAAGAACTTAAATTTAAGACATGATGAGTCTGAGAGATTTTTGAGCAGTAATAATTATATTGAAATGTTGAATGAATTAGGAGATTCTGGTACATACCTATCTAAACACTTGTCCAATTCGACAGGGTTTTTTTTTTTTTTTTTTTTTTTTTTTTTTTTTTTTTTTTTTTTTTTTTTTTTATAGATTTATCCAGTGACATACAAAATCATATTATTGATTATGTTGCGGAACTGATGACAAACGAAATAAAGAATGAAGTTTTTTAGGCTGCTTTCGTTGGAATTTTTGTGAATGAGGCAAAGAATACTGCAACGAAATAACTAGCCGTAATATTTAGGTAGCTGACAAAAGATGGAAGTATTGAAAAAAATTTTTATTGTTTCAGAGATGTCAGTGCCAAAAGAATAGCAAATTCTTTTGCACAATATATATTAGGCATCTTAAAAGAATATAATTGTGAAAAAAAATGGTGTCACAAACATTGATGGGGAGGCTCTAATGTCGGGGAACACAGTGGTCTGCAGTTGAGAGTAAGAGAAAAATGCCGACAAGCTGTCTTTGTGTATTGCTATGCAACTTAGACGAATTTAATTTTGTCACAAGCTGTAAGCTTCACTAACCTCTTTACTTTCCGATTTTGGAATTTTCTTTTCTAAATCTACGAAGCAAATGGCAGAACTCGTCTATGAGAAAAACAAGAGGCTTCCAACATTAGCTCCAACAATATGGAATAGTAGTAACAGTCTCTTACAAACGGTGTGCGAATACAATAGAGATATTGCTGACTCTATCTATCAATGACCTTAGCCTATATACGGCTAGTTTGAAGAAATGATTAATTTCTATCAATTAACTAAAATATTAAGAGTTAAATGATGAAGCCTGGGACTCAAGTACTTACGATAGTAAGTCGCTACAAACGATGTATCTCGGATGCGAGAGCCCCTAGTGGTTTACCGGGAAAATATACGAGTCAAATGGAGAATTTAGTGTCAGGACGGCACGTTGGCCATGATAGCTCAATGGGTTAGAGCGACTGGACGGAAACCAGGAGATGCGTGGTTCAAATCCCGGCCATGGCATTGAATTTTTCATGCTGACTCTATTTATCAAAGACCTTAGCCTATATACGGCTAGTTTGTAGAAATGATTAATTTCTATCAATTAACTAAAACTTTAAGAGTTAAATGATGAAGCCTGGGACTCAAGTACTTACGTCAGTAAGTCGCCAGAAACGGTGTATCTCGGATGCGAGAGCCCCTAGAGATCTATCGGGAAAATATATGCGTCAAATGGAGAATTTAGTGTCACGACGGCAGGTTGGCCATTTTAGCTCAATGGATTAAAGCGACTGGACGGAAACCAGGAGATGCGTGGTTCAAATCCCGGCCATGGCATTGAATTTTTCATGCTGACTCTATCTATCAAAGACCTTAGCATATATACGGCTAGTTTGAAGAAATGATTAATTTCTATCAATTAACTAAAATAAAAAACGTACTAAATTCATTGGTTGAAAATGCAGATAAACAGTATACGGTTTTCTAAGTCTTTTAACATTACGTGGATCTGATCTCAACTTCTTTCTTCCTGTGTTCTATTGTATATTTCCCGAGTATGACATGTATTAGGTACTCCAAATGAAGACTTCTGATATAGAGTTTTGCCATAAACAAGTTGACAAATGAGAGAACGTAAGCTTTCTCGGCCGGAGTCAATATCACTAAGAATTATTTCCGGGCTGATTTGTCGTGGTCTGCTGATGGAAGATCGTCCATAAGTTTCGTCCACAACTGCGGCGGACATCTTCGGTGGCGCAGTCGAAGTTTCCTCGGAGATGATTTCGCTGCCTCCGGACATGGTTTCTTATAGATGCAGCTGATATTGCTACAGCACTTTTATCCTCAAGGTACATTTGAATCAGTCATTAGAACAGTTGTTAATTTTATTTCCTGGCATGTTGTGCACAACGCGTATCATTCGTACCTATGTCGGAAGGGGGGATTTATTTTAATGTGATGTGAACCCAAACTATAAATATGTCGTTATTTTTATTTATATTTTCATTCAGATTCATATTTATTAAACTAACGTGAAATTGTGTTTCATTAGTAATTGCAATAATACTATATAAAATTATATACACATAATTTTCTATAGCTTAACTATTGTGATGCATTTAAATCATATGGTTTATATTACGGCAATGGCCTATAGATTGATCACGCTTCACAAAATTAATTATATTACCATGTATTACCTGTAATTACAGAAATTATTTAATACGAAAAGCTTTCCTTTAATGGCATAATTATTTTAACCAGAAGACTAAACGAATAGATAATTATTGAGGAAAGGAAAGGAATACTGAAACAAGAAGCTCAAGGTTGATGATTTGTATACGATAATAGCGACAATGATAGTGAGATATCTTTCAGTGACAGAACATTACTGATGATATGTTTAGTATTACGTCTTTGCCAGTTGAGTAAATTACCTTTTTAGAAATTATTTCCGTTTTGCAGGTTGATCACACTGGAAAATTAGTTATATCACCGTGCGCTTCCCATAGTTGCAAGATTTATTTAAAAACAGAAATGTAGTAACTAATTTAGTTGGTTTTCTCTCCTTTTTCCGTTACGAAAATTGCAGAAGATAGGGCTGTTCAACCTCATTTTCATTATTTGAAAAATATTTCAATAAATATTTACATGAGCAAATATTTAATGCATTATTATCATTAAGGTTATTTTATATGATTATGCACCCATGTTGCGTATAAATGGCTTACCTTACATATCAGACACGCAACTCCCAAATGCTCCATTTGTTTTTCGCCCCGTACTGTACGCCAACTTACTAATATTTCACTCTTCTTATAGAGAGAAAAAATGACGATCGCAGCACTGGTCTCTGAAGTTTATGCCTCAACGCTTTGTCGAGTAGTACATGTATTTTATACGTCTATATATTCTGTTGATAAGGTATACGATATCCCTTTGAGAGATATTTGATAATAAACAAGTATCTCTGAAACTATTTTCTACCAACGTATTTGTATTTTATAACAGCAAATCTTAAACTCAGACGTTTTAAAACTTGTAAAAACTTGCAAATGTACTTTAAGGGAAACGTTCTCCGAATGTAAAAACAAAAGACTATTTTTGTAATAACTTAATTTCGTAGTGATGTTTATTAATTGATTTAAAATTATATACATTTATTTGATACATCTAATATTCCTGCTGATAATGTACACGATATCCAGTTGAGCAATAAAGATGTCGCGGGTCTATTTAAAACTGAATTATAGGGAAAAAGTTATGAAAGCACACTTTAGTTTAAGATCGAAATTGTACTCTTACCGATACGATGGTTAAGTAGTGAAGAAATCAAATAATATCACGCATAATGCAATGCGCTCCATAAATTTCGAGGACCAATTATCCTTTGTTAACGATATGAATGTAACACGCTATGCCGAAAAGACCTCTTTTACAAGATACAAGCAACAGAAAGAATAAACTCGTAATCAGAAGTTTTGATGAAACGGTATATTCAGTATTTTCATTTGCTACCTTAGCGTGGGGTGACATTCGATAGAGGAAGCAAATTATCTGTAAACAATGGATATTTTATAATAAACATAAAAGTGTTGCTGAAATAATTACGTTATCGTCCTACCAACGTATTTATAAGAGCAAAGTTTAGCTTTTTTCATGTTCAGACTTCTAAAAACCTAAAAAAATTTATGTTTTGTAAAAAAAAGCTTAGCAATGCATTATCGAACTTAAATTTGGTAATACGTATCGAAGTTTAACGTCCCGTCTTTGTATCAGATTTAGACCTTGTGAACATAACTTTGTTTATTGAGCTTAACTTTAAAAAACTTAGCAACGTATGGAAAGATAGTCAGACTGAAAAATTCAATGCCATAGCCGGGATTTGAACCATGGATCTTCTGGTCTCCGTCCAGTTGTTCTAACCATTGAGCTACTATGGCCAACGTGCCGATATGACATTAAATTCTCCAACTGACTCGTACTTTTCCCGATAAACCACTTAGGAGTTCTCATGAACAAATGAGACAACTACCTTAATGGCGACTTAAAACGTGTAAGTACTTTAAGGCCCGGGCTTTATAGTTAACCACTATTAGGTCAATGAATGGAAATTAATTGTTCTTTCACACTAGCCGTGTGTAGGCTAAAGTATGCAAAGGTAGTCAGACTGAAAAATTCAATGCCATAGCCGGGATTTGAACCATGGATCTTCTGGTCTCCGTCCAGCCGCTCTAACCATTGAGCTACTATGGCCAACGTGCCGATATGACATTAAATTCTCCAACTGACTGGTACTTTTCCCGAAATAACAATTTCCATTAGCAACGTATGTTTATTGAGTGTAGCTTGGGGAATACGTGTTTTAGTTTTAATGCCCCATCATTGCCCCATAATTAGATTTTTGTGAACGTAACATTTCCTTATTGAACTTGAATTTATTGATTTATTTTATTTGTGGATGCTACTTATCATTTTGTTTACTGAGCTTGAACTGAACTTGAGTTTAGAGATATAAGGTGTTGGGAGTTTAACGCCCCCCTCCCTCGTATGACGTTTAAGTCCGTTTGAACTTAACATTTGTTTATTAAACTTAAATTTATTGGTAATGATATATACAAATATGAACACTTCAATGGGGAAAGAAAAAAATGTATCGATTGGGCATACCTACCTTCCTTAACACAGTATCCTTAGCATTGTTCCATTCCCATGTGGGAAAGCATAACCATTTATCGACTACTCTATTTCCACGTCGACGTAATATCCTTTCCACAAGATAGACGTCAGATAATCGACCTTTTAGCAAATCGTGTCCATAAAAATTACCCTATATTTCATTTCCTCTCCTATCCTCCATATGGTACGTGATGAATGAGTATGGTACTATTCCTCATTCTAGCAATGCGAAAGATAGGTATTTATACTCCGGTTGGGTGTATAACCATTCTCTGGCAGACCTTTGTACCTTGAAATCCTTACATAATCACAGACATGGAAACTCATTAAATTCCTTTCTGAGGAGATCATTGTGTCTGACGTCATGGGCTTCATGGGAATCGTGGAATGGTAAGTATTGTATCAGATTTCTAGGCATCAAAGCGATCCCTGAAACAGGAATTCTCTATGCAGATATATAGGTATATCTTTCTACGGCTGCCGCCTTGATGGTACTGAAAGCACTGCAATGACTGACACCATTCCTGATTGTTGACGAAAGTGCTTACTGTAAAATTCCTTGTCATAATCACATTGAATGAATAATTACATGCCTTTTGTAATATTAATAAAACTTTTATTTTTTAATGGCCGAGCATAAGCCATTTTAATAAAAGTTAATAGCAGTAAGGATAGACTTATAGTTTCCATTTTCTTTTGCATAATGTGTAATTTCAATAATAATAACTTCATGGGAATCGTAGAATGGTAAGTATTGTATCAGATTTCTAGGCATCAAAGCGATCCCTGAAACAGGAATTTTCTATGCAGATATATAGGTATATCTTTCTACGGCTGCCGCCTTGGTGGTACTGAAAGACTGCAATGACTGACACCATTCCTGATTGTTGACGGAAGTGCTTACTGTAAAATTCCTTTTCATAATCACATTGAATGAATAATTACATGCCTTTTGTAATATTAATAAAACTTTTATTTTTTAATGGCCGAGCATAAGCCATTTTAATAAAAGTTAATAGCAGTAAGGATAGACTTATAATTTCCATTTTCTTTTGCATAATGTGTAATTTCAATAATAACTATTTGTAATGAATCATTAAGACCTTTTCTAATTATTTTTGGTCATAGAAAATGCCTTTTGGTGGGTGAATGTAATCTGGTGGCGATAGAATGTTTAATCACGCTCTGATTTTTTAGTTTTCCAATTCTGAGATGACTTCTTGAATCTCGGACGAATGGTTCAAGATCTCCGTCTCCCTTGATGCGATGAGTAATTTGAGTCTATTAGAACGTTTAACTCAATCAAATAGATGTATTCCAGCTTTCTGTGTGGCAAATGCTCTTTTTAGGTAGGACCCGCACCTATCCGACTATCCATGAGATCCCGGATAAAATATTATGGTTAATATAAAACAGAATTTACCTCGTCCAATCATATGGGAATGCGAAGAGTGACGTGACTGTGAGTTGCCTTCAGTATTAGTTATTTCTTTTCCAGAGCTAACGGCAGATTTTTTCAGTTCGTAAGCACTGTGCCGTTAGTTGTAAGAATATTTTAATTTCCCCTTTTGCCTACTGGAAGCGTTCTATGTGGATCTGGGAAACTATAGGTGGAATGGTTGATAAATTATAAGTACAAGTTTTAACGAACACACAATTCAGTTATTCATTACTAGATAACTCTGAATTTCGACAATGTATATGTATGTTTTTGGTGGTATCTATGAATTACATAAATTTTGTTCTAACCTTCTAAATGAATCCTTTAATGGACTAGTGCACAAAAGTCTTTCTATAAAAAATATGATTGCTTCACCTTTCTGCTTAAGTTTTCGTTATGTAGTTTCACTTTTGGAAATGATATATTTTTATCCAGAGTTCGTATCTCAGTCAGGGTGAGTTACCTGGATAAGAATTTTTCCGAGTTTCTGCCTTATCCTGAAAGACGAATGTCAAGTAACTCTAGCTCTATGGGGTATGCACTCATTTAAGCATCATTTCACCCGTTTCATTCATTGTCCAATATGACTTAACATTGGAGGACGTAAATAACAACAAAAAATCATCACCAGCATTAATTTATTTATGTTGCACTTTCTTTGGTTCCTGCTAGAGGAGACATTTAAGCCACCATCTGGCAGTCTGGGTAGTGTCCACCGAGTGCCATCTAGCCAACTGATCAGGCCAGTAACTATTACGAAACTCAGAAAGTCTCTGCCAATTATTTCATCTGTTCCTGCAGCTTCCCTATCAGCCACAGTGGCGCGAGCGCTGCAAACACCAAGCACTCATGGTACTTCTGATATTACTACTTTGGGCTGAACATTTGAGCCCCTCCTGAATGGGATTGCTCGGATTGGGTTGAACTCGAGGGCGGTTGGTTCCCGCCACCCATCGGAAACTGGATATATCTGGCCAGGCCTAGGCCCCCAGATGGGACAGAGTGTTGCCTAAAATGTCCGAGGTACTAGCTTGCAGAGCTAGTAGCATGGTGTGCTAGATCACCGGCAGCTCCACTTATCTTATCCATAGTCCTCCTGGATGGGTAGACGTGCATAAGGGGCATATCCACTTGCACCCTGTAATGGCGCACCTTTTTATAGAAAAGGTATTGGCCTGCTCGAAACATCCACAGAGACACCGTTTCTCCCTAGTTATAGATTTAATTGTTCCTGCAGCCTATGTGGTTCCTGGGGTTCCTTCACCTCATCTCTTTCTCCTAAGGGTGCATGTACAAAAGATCCAATTGCAGGTTGGTACTAGGTATCCGCTCCATTACCTACAACTCCTCTAGTAAAGTCAATAATTGTTTTACAATATATGGTTATTTGATACATCTATACTATTCTGTTCTTGTCAAATTGGTTTTTGAGTGGTAAATGAATAAATGGACAGAGTCAACATGCAAAATTCAATGCCATGGCTGGAATTTGAACTATGGATCTCCTGGTTTCCGTCCAGTTGCTCTAACCCATTGAGCTACCATGGCCAACGTGCCGTCCTGATATTAAATTCTCCATTTGACTCGTATATTTCTCCGGTAAAACACTAGGGGCTCTCGCATCCGAGATACACCATTTGTTGCGACTTACTATCGTAAGTACTTCAGTCCCAGGCTTCATCATTTAACTCTTATTATTTTAGTTAATTGATGGAAATTAATCATTTCTTCACACTAGCCGTATATAGGCTAAGGTTTTTGATGGATAGTAAGTTGCCACAAACGGTGTATCTCGGATGTGAGAGCCCCTAGTGGTTTACCGGGGAAATATATGAGTCAAATGGAGAATTTAATGTCTGGACGGCACGTTGGCCATGGTAGCTCAATGGGTTAGAGCGACTGGATGGAAACCATCCGTGGTTCAAATCCTGGCCATGGCATTGAAGTTTTCATGTTGACTCTGTCCATAACAAACCTTAGCCTATATACGGCTAGTGTGACGAATTGATTAATTTCCATCAATTAACTAAAATAATAAGAGTTAAATGATGAAACCTGGGACTCAAGTACTTACAATAGTAAGTCGCCACAAACAGCGTATCTCGGATGCGAGAGCCCCTAGTGGTTTACCGGGGAAATATATGAGTCAAATGGAGAATTTAATGTCAGGACGGCACGTTGACCATGGTAGCTCAATGGGTTAGAACGACTAGACAGAAACCAGGAGATCCATGGTTCAAATCCCGGCCATGGCATTGAATTTTTCATGATTACTCTATCCATCTAAAACCTTAGCATATATACGGCTAGTGTGAAGAAATTATTAATTTCCATCAATTAACTAAAATGAATAGATGTTTGTTCCCACTTCCATGCCTATTCTTACTAATAGTACCTATATCAGCATCTATTTTGAACCTGTAGTAGTACATATATGTCTATTTATTTTAGACCTTTTTTTAAAAAAGTACCCAGCAGACCAGCAGAAGAATCGAGTCGTCCAAGTTTACCTGGACGGAGTGTTTGCTGCCCAGCACCTAGTCGCTTGTTGCGGCTTTATCTGGACAGTATAATAGAGTCATCTTATGTCTCAGGCAGTTGTCTTAGGCAGCAGTATGTCTAGCCTTTAATGCGCGCTGTTGCCCCGTGGGGGTTGTGCGCCCAGTGCTGACTGCGCTCTTCCACCTGCCTGGGAGGCTTAAAAAAGTGCTTGCTGCACCAAGCTGTAATAATTAGTGTTCTACAGAACTGTAAAACATACTTTATTAACTCTGTTGTATCACTTCCTGGTTATTCTGAGCAGCCTTTAAGCTAGTCTTTCTCCCATCAATGATGCAAGGTTACTGAATTAGGAGTATAACTTCAAAAAAAATTTTAAAGAATATTTTCTTTTCTCAATAATATCAAAAAGACTAATGCATATATCTTTATTTATAGTATTTTGAATTTCCAAATTGAATACTTCATCCATAGCTCTGAACATTGCTTTTACATTCACATTGTTAGTTTTTCTTTTTGCATTAAAACAGAAGCATTACTCTTAACTTTAAGGAGTTGTATTTGAAGAAAACATTTGAAACTAGAGAACTCCTTGTAGGTGTAAATCTATATAAGTTCTTCTGTTAAGAACATTTCCTAGTGTATCCTCATATTCTTCTTCCTCGTCAGGTTGCCATCGTTCACTTTTCTTCTGCACTTTCAATTTCTCCCATACTACACAGAATAGTTTAATTGGGTAAGAATCAAAATTACATTGACTTTGTTTTGCAGCAAGGCCACAGACCACATGCATGCATGATTCACTGCAGTGCAGCACACAGAGCCTGCCTACACAAGGTCTGTGGCATTGCTGTAAAATGAAAGTGCTATAGAAGAAATGAAGCAAAATTGTAACTATATAAGCAACCTTTTGTTAACTTAACACATAGCATGCCTAGAAATGCTTATGCACATAGGAATTCTTAAGCAGTTGGCTTCAAGTTATCTAAATTCAAACCATTATTACTTCAAAGGATGTAAAATCAATAGCAGCCAAGACTCACTACAAGTAGGTAAAAACCAATATAAAAATTATTTGTGGTTGGTTTATTGACACTCGTCACTTACTTTTTCATATATTTATGAGAGACTAGTTTCAAAGGCCCTGGCCTCCATTTTCAGTTAGGAGTATTGCTTGCAAGTGCCAAAAGATTGAATAAAGGATGGCAGGGATGGCGTTTTATCTGCAATCTCAATGCCTAGTCCTGTAATAGTTCAACTCTATTCCTTCTTTTCCGGCTTTAATGCTTAAAAACTCCTATGTTTGCTTATCAAATAAGAGAGGTTTCTTGAAAAGATGTTTACAAATATGTCCCATTGTAAATTATAGTTTTAATGAGGCCAAGCTAAGTGTTAAACCAACTTCAAAATTGCATATAAAATATTTCATCTTCACTATCCAGAATATCTTCCATCATACAAATTGTGTTTAAAGAATTTTTTGCTGCAAAAGGAATAATAAATTAGAATGCATTCTGATTCAAAATAAAAGATATGCCTTTGGACATACATTTACTGAAAAAAAGCAAAACTTATAATTTAGGAAGTTGTAGGTAAATTAAATAAGACCTGAAGCTTTCCTGGAGTCGAATACGCTCACTTTCTTCTCAGGCAGCCAGCGAGGTGAAAAGATGATTAGATATCAACGTTTTGGGAGTGTGCATCTCTCCCATCATCAGGATATTTATAAAATGTTATAACCACAGATGAAACACTGGATATAACACAACTATAAACAAAGACAAAACACTATCAAAATTTGCATTACTGAACAAAAGACTGTTTTCAGTAAATTAAATGCCAGGTCAGAAGATGGCGTGAGTATAGGAAATTGTGTCAAAGAAACATAACTATTAACTTGATTATCAAGCTGTATTGATCTTTACATCTTAAATCGACGGATTTCCATTTTAAGGCCGGTTTCCAGGAGGAGCTGAATTGAAATTCAGCATCACGATTAAGAGTGCTCCCTTCAGAGGAAATTGCCAAAGCTTCCTTAATTCTCTGCTCCCAGTAACTGTTACATTTTGCCAAGATGGTCGTCTCCCAAAAATTGGCTCTATGTTCGTTATCAAAACAATGCTCTACCAGTCCAGACTTCTCAGGTTGCATTAAACGAATGCTCCATTCATGTTCGATTATTCTAGTAGCGATGGTCCTTCCGGTTTGTTCTATATATGGTGTCCCACATTCACAGGGAATGCGGTACACTCCCGGAATTTGGAAGTCCAGTTTGTCTTTTACTGGTCCCAACAGATGTTTAATTTTCGGAGGTGGCTTGTGGATGGTCCTGATGTTGTATTTGGCGAGAATTCTGCTGATTCTGCTGGATAGATTGCTGGTAAATGGGATGCAGGCTGTAGCGGTAGGCTTATCTGACGCTTGCTGTATTACAGGTTTCCCTTTCCTAGCTTTGGTGATCGAGGCTTCAACGTCATATTTGGAGTAGCCGTTTTGACGGATAGTGAGTCTCAGGTGCTGTAATTTTTGTTTTAAGTGGCCGGGATCAGAGATAGACAAAGCTCTGTGGGCCAGTGTATTGAGAAATCCCAGTTGTTGAGATTTATGATGAAAAGTATGAGCGTTCAGATAGAGATCGGTGTGTGTAGGTTTTCGATATACAGCATGCCCCAGTGTACCATTGCTGTTTTTTGAAACAAGAATGTCCAGGAATGGAAGAGTTCCATTCTGCTCCACTTCCATGGTAAACTGTATTTGAGGTCAAAGGATGTTGAGATGCGCAAGAAAGCTAGGCAAAGTGTCTGATCCATGTGGCCAAATTACAAAAGTGTCGTCCACGTATCTGTAGAAATGAGATGGTTTAAGTGGAGCTGTGGCAAGTATTTCATGTTCTAGGTGTTCCATATAGAAATTAGCTATAGGTGGTGACAAAAGGGAGCCCATTGCTACTCCGTCTACTTGTTCATAGAAAGTACTACCAAACAAGAAGAAAGTGGACATCAGGGTTTGTCGGAAGAGCTCTATGATATCAGTCGGAAATTGCTCTTTCAGAAGTTGGATGGCTTCTTGAAGTGGTACTCTTGTAAATAGAGAAACCACGTCGAAGCTGACAAGAAGATCAGAAGGGCCAATTGTAATGTTCCTAAGTGCATGTACAAACTGTGTGGAGTTACATGATGTGGGCAATCCCCTACCAGAGGTGACGTGCCAGCCGATATGTAGGGCTGCTCCTGGCGTCCACTATGGGGCGTAAAGGAATGTCCAGTTTGTGGATCTTCGGAAGTCCATACATTCTAGGAGGCCTGGAACCCGACGGTGATACCGTCTTCTTAATTTCTGAAGTAAGGCAGGATTTTTTAATAAGTTGTACAGTCCGATGTTCGATGGAAGAGATAGGATTCTTATTGAGAATCCTGTAGACTGGATCATCTAAGAGCTGCTTCATTTTCTCTAAGTATTGGGCTGTGGAGAGGATCAGTGGCATTACCCTTGTCCGCCGGCAAGACAACCAGGTTTTCATCATTCCGAAGTCTCTTAAGCGCTAAACTTTCATCTCGGTTGATATTAGGCCTAGGAAGTGTGGTGTGAGTGACACCGCAGTGTGTATTTCTTCGGCACTATCTAACGTAAGTTTCTGAATAGCGGATTCCACCCCACTGATGATATCAGCAACTGGAAAATAACTCGGAGTTGGCGCGAAGTTTAACCCTTTAGACAAAACGGAAGTAGTGGGTTCGTCCAATTCTTGCTTTGTGAGGTTGACTACGATGTGGCTGGAAGGTAGAGGTGGAATGGCATCCTTGGAATCCACCAGTGAATCGAACTTCTTCATCTGTTTCTTGGTACTCCGGAGAAGCACGGTTTGACCTTGTGCAAAGGTGGAGGTGTCCACCCTATCCCAATCCATTGGAGAGAGTTTAGAGGAGAGCTGTCAGAAGGAATGCAGCAGCCGTCAATCAATAGAATCAAGACAGTACCTTGTTAGTTTAATACGTTCTCTGACCAGCGCAGAACTGGCGTGCTTGAAGATTTTGTAGGTTGACTTATCCTTAATTGGCAAACTTGGGTATAGTTTTCTCATCCCTGCACCTCAGTAGAAATGCAAGAGAGCTGAGCAGTTTGCCCTTCTTCTCTTGAAGATGTTGATAGGTTTTAATTTCCTGGTAGGTATCCTTCCTGTAAAGGAATGTAAAATAAGACCTGAAGCTTTCCTGGCTTCGAATATGCTCACTTTCTTCTCGGGCAACCGAGAATCGTGATGCTGGATTTCAGTTCAGCTCCTCCTGGAAACCGGCCTTAAAAATGGAAATCCGTCGATTTAAGAAGCAAAGATCAATACAGTTTGATAATCAAGTTAAGTAGTTATGTTTCTTTGACACAATTTTCTATACTTATGCCATATCCTGACCTAGCATTTAATTTACTGAAAACAGTATTTTATTCAGTAATGCAAATTTTTATAGTGTTCTGTCTTTGTTTATAGTTATGTTATATCCAGTGTTTCATCTGTGGTTGTAACATTTTATAAATATCCTGATGATGGGAGAGATGCATGCTCCCGAAATGTTGATATCTAATCATCTTTTCACCTTGCTGGCTGCCCGAGAAGAAAGTGAACGTGTAGATAAAATAATTTACAAAATATATTTTCCACTATTTGATGTACATTCAGTTAGATATTCGGGTTTTACTGTGTGAAAAAAATTAAAAATAGAAAAAAATAACATAAATAATGGAGATGTGTGTTAAATTGTCTGTTTGTGCTATATTACATTCAAAGAAACTACCTATCATATACGTAAAATGTGAAGCTATTAACAGTGAAGCAAACAAATATATACCAGCAGTCGAATCTGTTTTTAAATTTGTTTTATTTTCAGATTTTGGTAGTACTAACAAGAACATATTAACATCTAACATTCGTAACGATAGCGACAGCTTTGTTGTTTCTGGCTGAGGATGTGTAAAAGTTTTACATGAAATCACGATCCCGGACAATTTATAAGAAAAGTATCATCATTTCTTATAAGATAAGTGAAGTTATAAGTAACAAATTGTTATATTTGTATATATATATATATATCCCATTAATACCTGTTTCTCAAGCATAACTCATTATTTTATACTAAAATACATTTTTATTTACCCTCTCAAAGAAATAAACATTTTTCAATTCTTGCAGAACTTCAGACTCTAATGCCTAACACTACTTATGCATTACTTTTTGAGTGATTAGCCATATACAATGCACGTTTTTGTTTTATCACTCATGAAGGATACAAAGTAACATACCTTCTTACCTTGAGGTAAGAAACCTAAGCAAAAATCTTAGAAGCAAATTTGTGCACATTATGCATAAAATATTATGCTATGAGATGCAGAATCAACATAAATTATTCAGTATGCATGCTACAAAACTTGGCCAGCAGGCCCATGGCCCATAATACCTTCATTGCATTTCTGCATGAGCATCCTACATCTATTCTAGTTGTCTAACATGCAACAGTCTTACTTCTGTTCTAGCCCACATATGAATTAGATAAGGAGTTTGAAAGTAATGAGTCGGTAATAATACATCACTGTTTCTAACCTTTTGCTTCAAATAATAAAGATAAGGAGTGTTTAGAAGTGTTTAGTTTTGCTAGAAGTGCTTTCAAAATGCTTGAATCGCAGTATACAGTAGCACAAAGAGTGTTTGTGTATGATATGTATATGCTTACATCATCTTGTAGGAAAGTTGTAAGGTAATTTGAAATTAAATTTCCTAGTGTGCATGTTCCAAGTAGGGAGACCATTTGTTTTTAAATAAATTCAATGAAAGAAAGGTAAAAATTTATATGCTTATAAAGCAGAAATTAGATGAAATTGGAGAAAAGTTAGAATGTTCACCTCAATAATCTCTTAGGTGTCTCCCACAAAAAGCTGATATTTCAAAAGCTACAGCATGGAACTCAGCAGAACTTTTAAAACTCAAACCATACAAGGGTACTGTTGTCCAGAAACTACTGCCACATGATCACGAGTCAGTATACTGTGTAACTGGATTTTGAGGAATGTTAATGATGGAGCAATCAATCCATGATTAATACTGTTCATATCTCTTGATGAGTTTGAGAAGTGCATTGTGCATAGAAAATTATTTAAGTACTATGAACAGGAAAAGGAAATTCCTACTTTGAGGAAACTGCTGAACTTCGCTAAAGAATAAATAAAGGGAATTTCAATGTAAGAAATGCAAGCAAAAAAAAAAAAAAAAAAAAAAAAAAAAAAAAAAAAAAAAAAAAAAAAAAAAAAAAAAAAAACTATCTGTGCTTATGGAGAAACCACAAATTGTTGCAAAACTTGCAGAGTACTTAAGGGCTACTAGTGAAAATGTAAAAGGCACACGTAAACCAGTAGTTTATACGGACGAGACTTGGTTCCATACTCGCTATGCCGTCAAGAAGTTCTGGCAATATTAGGAAGTACCAGGTGTTTTGACTAATACTAGTGCTGAAGAAAATTAAAGAAAATTAACACTAAAGAAAATTAAACATAATCTGCCAATGACAAAAAAAAAAAAAAAAAAAAAAAGAGTTTCTAGAGATAGTGAAAATTAATTTTAAAAAAGCCTGTTTAATGGAACAAAGGGTTTTTACAGTCTTATGCTTTCCTCCGTAGCCCTGTGACCTTAATCCTATAGAGCTATCTGGAATTTAATTAAACAAAAGATGATCATCGATTACCTTGAGTAATCTGAAAGCTATGACAACAAGCTGCATAGCTCAAATTACACAAAATGATTGGATAGAAGTATGCAGACACGTGAAAAGAGCTGAGCAAGCTTTTAAGCACAGAGATTGGTTAATGGAGGAAACAATTGAAGATATAATTATAAACATTGGTCTAGAGAGCAACGATGACGACGATGATGATTGCAATCGCGATGAATGTTATTTCGAGAATACGAATATTGAAGCAAAAGGACGCAGTGCCACTGATACAGCTGATAAAGGGAACAGTAACATGGATATAGCAGATGAAGAACCTGAAACAAACATTCCCAGACTTGCTGCTTCCGAGAACTAACGTGAAGATATCAGCAGGTGAGTACTATTTTAATTATGCGACTGTACATTCCCAGTATCACCTTTCCCCTCGCTCCGCGCAGTTCCCAAAGCTTTATGTAGTAAACATACTGTGACGCCCTCCTTCAAGTGCATTCATATCCTGGCCGACTAGTATACTGATGCTTCATCTCCTATTATAAGCTATGTTTTATGCTTACTCTGATACTTATTAGTATGATTTGAGATTTGTTTTGACATCCACACATTTGTAACCAGATGTAGGCTGATTGCCAGCCAGGTTATTGTGTGACCAGGAGATATGCCATGTGCCTGCTGGCCATTTTTGTAACATATGTCATCATCATTGCCTTAGCAACTGAAAATGGGCTACAGTGCCCTCAAAACTGATTTCCAGACATCTATATTTCTGGCAACCTGCCACCAGCTCCTATCCTCAATTTTCTTGTATCCTCTTTAACACCATCTATTCTCACTTTCCTCTCTGGCAACAAGCCAGGTGAAAAGACGATTAGATATTTACATTTTGGGAGTGTCCATCACTCCCATCATCAGGATATTTATAAAATGTTATAACCAAAAATGAAACACTGGATATAATACCAATATAATCAAAGACAAAACGCTATCAAAATTTGCATTACTGAACAAAAGACTGTTTTTAGTAAATTAAATGCCAGGTCAGGAGATGGCGTGAGGATAGAAAATTGTGTCAAAGAAACGTAACTACTTTACTTGATTATCAAACTATATTGATCTGTGCTTCTTAAATCAACGGATTTCCATTTTTAAGGCCGGTTTCCAAGAGGAGCTGAACTGAAATCCAGCATCACGATTAAGCATGCTCCTTTCAGAGGAAATCACCAAAGCTTCCTTGATTCTCTGCTCCCAGTAACTGTTGCATATTGCCAATATTACTTGATGATGGGAGCAATGCACACTCCTGAAACGTTGATATCTAATTGTCTTTTAGCCTGGCTTGTTGCCCGAGAGGAAAGTGAGCATATTTGTCGCCAGGAAAGCTTCAGGTCTTATTTTACAATCTATTCTGCTCGAACTTGGTCTCCCAAACCCTCTCCTTATATTTGGTTAGTTGGTCTACCAATAATTTTAAGGTTTTAGATGTATACAAGGTCTGAACATTCCATGTGCATATCCTTAAATTAAGTGGCAGGTCGTGCCGAAAAATAACAGCATGCTACGAGAAGTGCATGCAACTCACCTAGTTTCAAAAAATGAAGTCTATGGGCCAATCATTCTTCACACAGAATTTGTTGATCACTCTGCTATTAAAGTCCTGCATACCTGTGATAAACTTCTTCTCTACAGACAACATAGCCAGAATGGTGAGCCGATCTTAAGTCACGGTGTTCCTCAGAAAGGTCTTTATTCTCTTCAAAAACCAGCAACAGTGTTCCCGTTCTGCAGTACAATTGTCACAATGGGAGTTGTCACAATAACTCTTGAAACACTGGTCATTTCACTAAAATTGTTTTGCAGATTTTTCTTCAGTATTAACTGCAATAGCGGTAGGGCACCTACTGTCTTCCTGAATTCCAAATGTTTATACAAAATGCGGGTTGAGTTCAAAGTTTGTTTTAGTCAAGTTCTTTATAACTATCACTGACAATGCCCAGTTCTGTTTCAGGAAATACTCAAGAAAATAATTCAAAGTTTTCAGCATTCACTGGTTATGCAGCATCCAGATATTTGTTAGACTTGAAGAGGCTACATAACTGATATTAGTCGATCACATACTTCTTTAGCATTTGCAGCTAAGTTTGTTTCCCTACGACGTCTTTTTGCATCTTGAACATTACATGATTCAGTCTGAGTTACATCTCCCGTTCTACTACACATAATGTTGATTGTTTTGACGAAAGATTGAATCGCCCTTTTTGCCTTAACTACATCAATCTGTCGTGCTTGAAGCTGAGTATATAACTTATCAATATGAGGCATAACTTTGATAAAAAAAAGTGAGCCAGATATTAAATATTCTGTCCTCCAAATCATGAGGCAGATCACGAGCTTTTTGCACTGTCTTGTACGATAAAGCTTTTTGTAGCTCATCAAAACAGTCTATCACAGATTCTCTGTGCTCATATATAGTGTTCACAGATCTTTATTTGAAATTGCACCTCATTACGGAGCCTCGAGGCACTTTCTGAGCAACAGTTACTTCCAACACTGCCAAAAGTTGGGGAGATATTGAAAAAATAATGTTGGAGAAACTGAAAGACTGCAAAAGAATATCCTAGCAGAATGAGTTTGTGAAGCCACTTTCTCTATTATCAGATTTAACCGATGTGAGTAACAATGCACATACTGTGCGAGAGGGTAGTGTTCTGTCACTTTGATCTGTACGCTCCCTGAGTTGCCACTCATTACAGATGCACCATTAGTCTGAGGAATTATTTTAAGGCGATTGTCCTTAAAAATGGTGTCAACTTCTTTCAAAATACAACCTGCAATAGAATTGGTGGTCTGATCTGTAGGATTAAAAATGCCCCAAAGCTGTTCATGTATAAAACCATTTCTTTCATATCTATAAACTAAATCATACTGAATTTTTTCATATGTGTCAGTAGTTTTATCTCTATGATAGTAACATAAGCTACTTCCTTCAATTCTTTTTCAGTTTCTTCGTGGCACACTTCCAACAAGCAATCGAGTAATTCATTTTATATGGTCTTAGATAACCATTTGAATATATTGTTGCTTTCAATATGTTCTTTTACCGCAATGTTCAGACTACCAATGAGATTTATAAGATGTAAAAACATGCCAGGATTATCTGATGTTTCAGCCTCATTGTGTCCATGCAAAGCAAGCTCAAATGCTGTACAACATTTGATGCAATCTATGATCCTTGGCATATATTTTTTTCGACCTGCTCATTATTTTTTTGCATTGCTTCCTCATGTGCTCTACTTAGTTGCATTGCAATATTTGCAGGTCCAAGCATTGAGACGTCAAAGGAGTTTTCATGTGCTTCTTGCTTTCTGAATGCTTTTTTTATGTACTCATTAATATGACCAAAATCTTTAACATCCACAAATAGAATTAGATGGGAAATTATAAAGTATCAAGGGGAAACACAATTTCTGGGAGCACAGATAAGTGAAGATTTAAAATGGGGATCACACATAAATATGTTAACCAAAAGCTCACTACGGGATGCTATAAGTTAAATACATTAAAAATGGTCACCAGCACACAGGTTCTCAGAAATGCATATTTTGCTCAAGTCCACAGTCATATTCGGTATGGAATAATATTTTGGGATATAGCAACTGGCTGGGAAGAGGTATCTAAAATGCAGAAGCGAGCAATAAGTATAATGATGGGTAAGACCAATAGAACGACATGTAGGGAGCTGTTTAAAACCTTAAAGATTATGCCTGTAGTCTGTATATACATGCTAGAAGTAATATACTACATTCAATCACTTAAATATAAACTTTCCAAAAA
>CM060948.1:264106802-264155055 GCA_030765055.1 Mantis religiosa
GTTCAAGAGGTTCTGAGTTCAAATTTCGGTTAGGGTCAGTTACCTGGATAAAGTTTTTTACAGGGTTTTCCCTTATCCTGATAGACAAATGTCAGGTATCTCTAAGCCCCATGGACCCCGGACTCATTTGCGCATCATTTCACCCATTTAATTCATCATCCAATATGAGAATGTAAATTACAAAAACAAATAAGCATCGACATTTAATTGTACTGGAACACCACAGTGAAGCGAAAAATTATTAAATTTTAGATGATTTGTATTTTTTACACTTCTGCTTCACTTCATTCGTTTAGACAAAAGTGAAGCAGATGTGTAAAAAATACGACTCATCTAAAATTTAATAAACAAGCATCGTTCATCTGGGCTTCCCTCGTTTGTTGTTGACTGGAGCAGTCACCCAAAAAATTATTAAGACTTTGTTGCGGGAGACAGGGTACACCTACTCAATGTATCAGAGAGCTGTGAAAAGTGCAGGCCTAAAGCCATATAGGGTTATGGTTGTTCATCAGCCACAAGAACCAGGTAAGGATAAACGATTGAATTATTGTCGCTGGTTTCAGACATTCATTGTGCAAAATCCTGCCATATTGTCCATCACATGGTTTACAGACGAAGCATGGTTCCATTTATCCGGTTATGTGAACTCACAGAACTCATGCCATTGGGTCATTGAAAATCCACATGTCATCCATGAAGCACCTATGCAACCGGTTAAAATCAGAGTTTGGTGCACCCTTTTTCATTCTAAAAGGCCACCACATTTTAATTTTCTGGCTTCATTTTGTATGGGCTTCTCAGCAGTTAATTTTTCCAGGTTAGGACAGTCAATCCTACACCCAATCTCCAATCTGGAGGACCAGGAATTCTTCTGTTGGGGTTCCATTCCTTAGTCGAGAAGGCCTCATTTTCTGGTGCCAGGTTTTGCCTTCCCAGCTAAGAGAGACTAGTTTCCTGGCAGGTGGTCTGCTCACTACTTTGTGACGAACTTTGTATTTTATAGGTATTTCTTACTCGAAATTGGGGTACCTCCAAGATCAAAACTCCTTGGGTGGCTGATTGTAGCGGTTTCCCACTGGGCAATGAGTTTGCCTCATCTCTTTGCCTCTGTAACAAATGTACTGTATAAAAAGAAAATAAATTGTAAGCTTTATTTGTTGCATACTTACATGCTAATGCATCTTCAATTTTTGTCACATTGGCAAAGTGAGCTGTATTGGGAATGCTAAGACATCGCATACCATGAGCATGACGCCACTCCTGAAAAAATAAGTATTTACACCAATATTATAGTGCATAGTTCTATTTTTGCACCATAAGCTTACACAGAATGCAGAATGAGTTTTACTACCTCATTTATTGAACATAAGATACTATCCATACATCGAAGATCAGTTTTAGGGCATCAAAATTATCATTCTGAACTTTTGTTACCTTTGGAAACAAAACTATGCTTATTAACTTACATTTGACGTTTTTTAGTTTTAATATTGTTACTGTAAGTTTGCGGTGGGCAGGGGTGAGGGATGCAGTGGTGAGCCACAAATCTTGGTTCGGAAAGTGCATTGTGCCGCAGGTTTCTTTTTGGTCATCTTTCTTTATTTTAGTGTTGCTATGAAAAATAGCTGCTAATTGTAATTCTAAACTAGAAACATGGAATTACAGAACCAGTTTCTTGGAGTGATATGTGTTTCAGGCATATACATATATTTTGAACACTATCCACCACTTCCCACCATTCATTGTAATACACAATTGTTCTTAAATCAATGAATTCAAGTAGCTATAATAAATACTATCTGATCTTTATAGAAAATTTACCATATATGTTTGTTTACTTATGCTCCTTAAATTATTATGTTTCCTTTTATGTCATTAACTGATTTATATATTTCAATTTTGTCTGCCTTGGTAGCGTAGATGGTAGCATGTCTGCCTCACGTTCAAGGGGTCCGTAGTTCGAATCTCGGTCAGGGTGAGTTACCTGGATAAGGTTTTTCCGGGGTTTTCCCTTGTCCTCCAAGACGAATGTTGGGTAACTCTAAGCTCCATGGACCCTGGACTTATTTGAGCATCATTTCACCCAATTCATTCACTGTCCGATGTGACTTAACATTGGAGGACGTAAATTAAAAACAAACAAACAAATATTATACAAATAAAAGTATTTGGTAATTATCTTGCACTTATCTCAAGAAGTTGATGACTATACTTCTATCTTCTTTATACATTATCTTTGTATAATATTTATTACTCCAATGTAACTAGCTTCATTTTCTGTGTAAACAAACAAATATTTTAATTTGCATGTATATCCAGAATAATGAAAACATATATTAAAATAACCAAAATTTAAGATCTACATGGCCAGCCATAAAGTAAAGTATCAATAAGGAAATAATTTTGTCTTATTTACAACCATAGAAACATCAGAATAGTTGATGGATTACCAAGAAAGTTACATGCATGTATGCAATCACATACACATGCATATATGTATGTTCAGGAAGGAAATCGATGCTACTGAATAAATAGTGCTTGATAAATAATAAATAGTGCTTCTCATACTGATTTTAATATTGTTTAATTAGCTTCTGTGTGTTTTAAAAATACTTATAACAATCATACTATTATTGTGTAATTATAATAAATTTAACATTTTTTAAATAAAACATGAAAATATAAAATGAAATACGATCTTAATGCTCTAAATACAAACATGATCAGAATCTTCCATACAATACTTCAGAAACAACATCAGGACTGAATTCAGGACACACACTGTTCTGTTAAAAACCACTGCAGAATTTCATTATGCACAGATTTTACTTTCTCTACAGCTTACCTATAGAAACTTTTAGGCTCTCTGAATTCAAAAGGAAGCAATTTTTGAAAAGGGTGTGTGCATGCATGTGTGAACAGCGTAACTCAGTAATAAAATCTTAAGTGAAATCAAGCTTAGTATTTAAGTTCACTAATTTCCAGGGATGAGACAAGGATTTTTAAGGAAAACAGTCAAGAAGCCTATGGCGGATAAAGTCACATTCAGAATCTTTAACCTCTTCAACAAAGCACAAATTCATAGAACGGCAAGATAAGTTGTATGTCAAGGGGAGACAGTTATTTGAATGCTATGTTTCAAAATGCTTTCAGGCATATTTGAGGGAAACATTAAATGACTTTATGAAGCAAATCATAGCTACTATCATCACATTTTGGAGATAGAAACAGCAATAAGGTTAAACTTATACTCTGTACTTCACATACCATAAATTTTCTTCCAATGCATTTCATCTCCACTGAAATTGTTGACTGTTGAAAGAAAATTTGTGATATGTAAAATATATTAAACATGCTTCATTAATTCAAGGCATTTTTCCAGACAGGCTAAAAGAAGTAATTGTAAGGTCACTATATAAACAAAAGGGAAGCAAGACAAATGTAGTAAATTATAGGCCTGTAACTTGATGCTCCACGTTTTCAAAATTCATAGAGGGTATGTTCCTAAAACAATTACAAATGTACTTTAAAAAACTTAACATAATATCAGAATGGCAATTTGGATTCCAAGAAAAGAAATTAACAGTAAATGCAATAAATAAAGTAAATAGTGTTAAAATTAATGCATTAAATAACCATGAATGAGTAATAGCTATATTTTTAGATTTATCAAAAGCATTTGATTGTGGGGAAATAGATATACTTACAAATAAATTAGAAAATCATGGGGTTTGAGGATTAGCTCAAAAGTGGATAGTATCATATTTGAAAAAAAGAACACAGTGTGTGGAAATAAACCATAGAAATGGCTTGAGTATGATAAAGAAAGTTAGATCACATTTTCAAACAGTTAAACACGGAGTGCCACAGGGTTCTAAACTAGGACCATTTTTATTTTTAGCCTATGTGAATGATATTTTTGAAATAATACTAAGAAATGGTGGTTTGGGAATTGGACATGCAGATGACATGACAATAATAATTAGAGGCAAGTCAGCAATGGGGGTGGAAAAGAAAGCAATGACACTAATTAAAATAATAAAACAGCACTATTTAAACCTAAATATGATTCTAAATGCACATAAAATAACATGGATAAATTTTGAATTAGGAAATTATAGTAAATATGATATAAAAATTACAATAGATGGTGAAACAATACTGGAAGTTCAGCACACTAAAATTTTAGGTGTAATAATAGACAATTAAACTGGAAGCCATATATATCTCATATAACCAAAAAGTTAAATAAAGGTATATTTATAATGAAACAAGTAGGAAAAAATATGGATTATGGAACTTTAAAACAAGTATACTATGCATTTATATACTCACACATAAAATATGGGATAACTTTATAGGGAAACATCACAGCAACAGGAATAAAAAAAGGTATTCAAACTATATAAAAAAAAAAACAATTAGAATAAAGGCAAAAACAAAGAGCAGACAGACATGCAAATTAAAGTTTAAAGAGTTTGGTATTTTAACTGTTCCATGCATATGTATGAGTGTGTGTGGTGTTTTAGGGCCCGTCGACAACAAGGTCATTTGGGCCCGTGCATATATATGAAACAATAAAAATTATTTTACAAGGAAAATAAGAACCAAAAAATCATGGTATACATAATTATACTCTAAGAAATAGCTAAGACTATTTTAGATCAGTGTACAGGGGAATACTAAACTACCACTGTAGTAAAAGCATGGGTAAAGAACTATATAATAAGTTACCAGAAGAAATTAAAATAATTAATAAAATGGAATATAAACTGAAGCCAATAAAAAAATTCTTAGTAACAAATGCATTCTATAGTTTGGAAGAATTCAAGTATAGGGATATGTAAAAAGATAAAACTATGTATGTATATATGTATATAAAATTGGAAATTATGTACAATTAATGTTGACGTGTCCTTGAAATCATTGTATTCAAAGGATAAATAAAAGTATCTTATCTTATCTTATGTGAAGTACAGAGGGTCTCAGTCAACTCAAAAGTATAATTGTAATTATTACATTACTTCACATTTTTAATTCCAATTTACCTTTTCAAATTATTGTTAAGACATTCAAGTCTTTTAGAAATACTATGCAACATGTGCTTGCAGATGGAAACAAAATGGAGGACTATGAGGTATTAACTTGTTACATAACCATCTTCAATTTAAATTTTAAAACAATTTTTTGATAATGCCTTCAAGTGGAGATGAAACACGTTGAAAGAAAAGTTGTGGTATGTGAAGTACAAAGTGTCTCAGTCGACTCATTGTGTAATTTTAATTATTATATTGCTTCATGGTGTTAATTGCAATTTAACTTTTCAAATTATTGTTAAGAATTGAAGTCTTTGCTAATACTGTGGAACATGTGCTCGAAGAAGCACATGTTCAGTGATGGAGGGCGATTAGGTATTAGATTGTAACATAACCTTCTTCAATTCAAATTTCAAAATAATTTCTGATAAAGCCTTTAAGTGGAGGTGAAATGCATTGAAAGAAAATTTGTGGTATGTGAAGTACATAGTGTCTCAGTTGACTCATAGTATAATTTTAATTATTACATTACTTCACAGTGTTACTTCCAATTTACCGTTTCAAATCAGCATAAGGTTATAAGAATTAGAAGATGCTTATTATCAAGGAAGTGAATAGACTGAGCCAGTTGAAGATAAAATGGCAAAGAAGATGAGCATAGCCAGTTGTTGTATAGTATGAGAAATGTACAAAGCCATGAAATCATCCTGGGAATGCGAGTTTGAGAAAAAGTGTATGTAATAACTGACAATATGTTCCTATGAATCAAAAGATTTTGAGAAAGTATGCTTGTCCAGATGTATACCATAATGAGATGAATAGAGGACATATCAAAATATATAATAGAACATTGTAAGTGGCAGTTAAAGGAATTTTTACATTATTCAACACAGTTTAACCCTTTCACCGATATGGACGTCATATGACGTCCAAGTTAAAATGCCCCAAACCAATATGGACGTGTATAGACGTCCTGCGCATACATGCATTTAATGCTCATTTAACGCCAATTATTTTAATCTTCCTATTTTACAATAAATTTAAATTAGTTCTATAAGGTATGTAAACGTACCCTTTAAAGGTTTCTTTTTTAATTGTACACTTCCAAACCTGGATAAACACCCAAGGTCACATTCAAAATTCACACCAAATAATATTGGTTTCCTTGCGAGCTTCTTTTTCGCAACACACTACAAATTTTCGAAATAGTTACAACTCTCTCAACTATGAGGGCTGATTCTTACCCCCCAGTATAATGAGGCCTCTGAGTATTATAGTACTCAGGTTACGGGCTCTTTATACACGCAAGTACAGGTAGATGAATGTCTTGCATGAATTTACAGCTCTGAAAATTACTAAACAATTGTGCATGGTTACATCCAGTGGTATAAAAATATTTTACCATATAACTTTTTCGTAAAGAGGGATAGCTAGTAATAGCTGATATATTTGACCCGCCACTTCCCCCAAACAATGGAGTAGCTAGCATGCCATCTGTAAACCAGTACACGTCACTGCTGCATATATCCTAAACATCTCCTTCATAATCACACAACAAATCTTCCAAATTTTCTACAGTTATATCAGAAGCCCGTACACATCATACCCAAGCTAATATATTTGCTACATGACGGGGATAAGCCATGGTTAACATTGAAATTCAACAATTTCAAATGTGCCATTCATTTAGCTCTTGATAGCTATAAGAAATCACTCTGAACACAGAGAGAACTAAAATACAGAGCGAAAACTGCTGCATAAGGCTACCAGAAACCTTGGTTGAGAAACACTGTAATAACAGATGCTGACAGAGAGTTTTCTTTCCAGTGTAACGCAACATATACTCGTATGACTATCGCTTGGTATAGCATAAATAAACTAAACTTGAACCGGAGAAGTCCTTTGCGTAACTATACATACATACATTGGTTCGTATACACACAAAACAAAATGATTCAAATATTAGGCGCGTTCGGCGCAAAGAATGGCTTTTGCTACAGTGAAACAAAGTATTGAAATTTCAACGATTTATTAATGTAGACTCTACTTTATTGTTACTGTAGATTTATACTGTCTTTAATGAGTTTCAAACCAGTTTTAGTTTTATTTAAATAACTTAATAAATACGGAAGATACGGAATTGTATTTATGATGCATTTTTACAGCACAATTTAAATGTCTTGGGTATCCGTTTCCAGCCCCTGAAGGGTTTAAATGGCCATCGGCGAAGCGGTTAAAAGACAATCAATAAAATAAAATCTAGTGCACTGAACATATGCATGAATATCATTACATTTCAATTTATTACAATGAAGTGAGGGCATGTGAAACACATCACAAAATCTATGGAATATGACAAGCTAAATCGTGCTGTGTTTGATTGGTTTGTTAGTGCACATGCACTAAAGGAATTCCCATTTATGGAGTATTGCTTCAGACTCAAGCTTTAGAGGCAGCAAGAAAATTAGTAGAAGACCATTTCAGAGATTACAATGGATGGCTCGAGAGTTTCAAACATCAGCATAACATTGTTTTGAATGCTGTTTGTGATGAAGCAAATGATGTTGATATGCAGACAGTTGCAGATTGAAAAGGGAAAATTGAAAACATGACAGAGAAACTAGGTAATAAACTACAATTATTGCACTAAGTGGAAAGTATAGTACATAATACACATCAGCCTATTATTATTTACACTTCATTTTGTATTATTCCTTCACTGTAAACCTGTGTGACTACAGCTTTTGTTATTTCTTTGTATACAAACACAACCCTCTAAGACAGAAACCTGTGTAAACATAAAATAAATGCTGGAACAAGTGCATTCCATATTAGAAAGTTTTTACTGCAATTAGCTATTAACTTCACTTATCTTTGATTGTAATATATAGTAGGTCTAGTTTAGTGGCTAAACTTAGCATATTTTTATACTGTATTTACTTTGTTTTTAAAACTATTTGTAAATATAATAACCTTTTCTAAATAAGATAATATTTCTGATTATAAAAAGCTCTGACATTTATCAATTTAATTGTTTGGATTGTGATAGGGTTTACATTGATAAAATTAAATTCCATTTGGAAACTTGAGTGAAAGAACATTTTAGAAATATTCAATGTAAATAAATCTATAAATCACTTATAGCAGATCATTTTTGGTCACTTAATCACAAAATAAATCCAAAGGTGAAACTTTGAAAGCAATTAAGTGGACCTAGAGATTTGATAGTTTTGGAAAAATATTTCTTTTGGAAAATAGGGATCGCATTATGAATTTTGAAATACCACCAATCAATTTTAGTTATTTGATGGAAATTAGTCATTTCTCCACACTAGCCGTATATAGGCTATGGTTTTTGATAGATAGAGTCAACATGAGAAATTCAATGCTATCGCTGGGATTTGAACCATAGATCTCCTTGTTTCCGTCCAGTCGCTCTTAACCTTTGAGCTAACATAGCCAACGTGCTGTCCTGACATTAAATTCTCCAGTTGACTCGTATATTTCCCCGATAAACCACTAGGGGCTCTCCATCCGAGATACACTGTTTGTGTACTTACTATCGTAAGTACTTAAGTCCCAGGCTTCATCATTTAACTCTTATTATTTTAGTTAATTGATGGAAATTAATCATTTCTCTGGTGATGGAAGTATGAGAGAGAGCAGACAACAACATATGCCAGTTGGAAAGAGATTGAAAATGGAGGCGATTGGCTTTTGAAACTATTCTCTCATTAATATGAAAAAGTAAGCGACGAGTATCAATAAACCAACTACAAATAGTTTTAGAGATTAATTTTGATGTCACTGTTACTAAATTCCTCCAAACACATATAATTGTAGATCTACCTAGGAAATCATCTGTTGCAATGTTCAGAATAATTACAGGCCACTACTGAGTGGATATTTGTTCAAGATTGAATTAATGTCTTCCCTACAGTGCTTTTTATGTGGTAAAGATGATTTATGAACATTGATCTTATGCATGTTCATTGATCATTATGAATATTCAATGTTCATCATAATGAACATTGTGAAATTCTAAAATCAAGAAGATCTAGTCTCTAAATACTGGGAAGCAAGAATAAGAATGATAGAATGATTTTTATTATCAAAATGTGAGCATTAGACTCTCACACATTTTTTGTACAGTAAGAATTTTTCTATCTGTTACAGTTTACCAGTTATGCAGAAGTCATTCAGAGTTTGTCTAAGATATTTTCATGTCTAAGAAATTTATTCTGAGAAGAATATATTTGAATTCTCTTTAAAGAAGAATGCTTTTCAGTATTTAAGAAGTAGTTTCAAAGGTTGAGATGCAAATGTCTTATAGATATACATGATCAGATCATAACATATCAATGTGCTCCAATAATCAGTGATAAGCAGTTAATTTTTATGCTGCAAAATATATAGAATGTTTCAGAATTTGACCATTTAAATTTAGGAGATTATACAGCTATGTTGGGGGAACAGTTGAAGCTAGGATACTTATGGTCCCAGTCATGATTTTGTGCAATAAATTTGAGCTAGTCCATCACTGATACCATATCAATGTGTAGTGTTTATGCCCGCTATTAGTACATACAGCACCACAGGCGGTGACAATGATGATACATGAGATAAAGATGGAGCACCGGTGGAATGAGATGGCGGGGAAACTGGAGATCCCAGAGAAAACGTCCCCCAATGCCTTGTTGTCCACCAGAAATTCCACTTTGCGGTCACCTGGGATCGAACCTTGGCCACCTTGGTGAGAGACAAGTAGTCTAACCACTCAGCCATGGCGTGGTGATGATACCATCTCAGTGGTGTATGCAAGTATGAATTGGATGCACTGCCAAGAGGTGTATATGTGTGGTTCAGTGGTAAAGTAGAGAGTTTCCAAGCCAGATAACAACTTCAAATCCTGTGAAGTGATTCTTTCTTCAGTTTGTTAATTGGGAACAATTGCAGCATTTAATATTATCAATGCTGTTAAATATAGTCAAACAAATCAGATGAACGAATTTTGAAGAGGGATGCGCAAGCTATTGTAATGCTTTAAACATACCCATATCTAATCAGAAGCCTTCACAGAGGGTGACTTTAACATTGACAACTCTATAACCTGATGCTAATTATTCTATCATGTTTAGAAATTGAACAAATATTCTCTTAGCTCTGGAAAAGAAATAACTAGTGTATAAGACAAATCACTCTCACATTCCCGCTTAAACTTTATTTACTCACTTCTGGGAACAGAGGAAAGTGTATTTCTTCTTCAGATATGCTATGTGTCAGAGTGCTGTGTTTGATTCCCTGTGTAAAATAACTTATTTTGTTCTTATGTTTAAGATATGAGGTGCTGCATATGCAAATGGCAACAGTGATTTTAATTTGTGAATAATATAGAGGAAGGAAACATTTTGCATTAGCATAGAAAAGTCCTATCTACAGAGGGTTTTCTTATACTCTGTATATGTGTATACTTACAGCAAAATGTTTTTGGAATGCCTTTGGACCCTTGTAGCGTACGTTTCCACAGATTTCACAGTTGTAGCTGATGTTCAGACCATGGAATTTGTACAGCCAGTATGGAATGGGCTACAAAAAGTTTCATCAAAGAACAAATTACTTCAGAATTATTTGGTAAATGAAGTGTTTTGATAGCAACAACTTTCTTTGAGGGTGGAGGATGCATTAAGAAGAGTAATACATGAGCATATGTAAAAAAAATTATACTTTTTGTTTTTTACATGATAAAATTCTACATACCTTTCTGCTCAAGAAAATGTATACTTTATTCACCCTACAAGATCTGACACCTGAAAACTTAAAGCACTTAAATATGGTGGTGCAAACGCCTCATGCCCCCTTTTCAACCTGACAGCTTTGCTAAGAATTGAGCATGTATTTTCACACATTTAGCAGAGGTTATAAGCTGATATGATTCTTTTAGGTACTGGCTAACCTGATCTACTTTGGTGTAGCTTTATTCTGGTACCAGCTAGCTTCATTTTTCTGAAAAGAGGTTTAAAACTAGTGCCAAAGTTTATGAAATCAATGTAACTGGTCCCACTGCAAATAACTTAAACATTATTCAAAAACAAACAATGAAGTTTCCAGCAAGATTCTGCTCCAGGTCATAAGCCAAGGTCAACTCAGCGATGGCTTGAGCTCAATGTTCCCAACTTAATTTTTCTTGAAGATTGGTCATCTAGCAGTCTGGACTTGAATCCTGACCAGCCAGTACTTGAGGGGAGTGTCTGCATGAAGAAACATTCCAATATTGAAAGTCTTAAGTAATCCTTGTAGACAGCAATGGCAGATTTCTCTCCAGTTGTCATGCATGCTGCAACAGATGAGTGGCCACAACAATTCAGAGCTTAAGTGAGTACAAGAGGAGGTCATTTTGAAAACTAATTGGTGTTGGTGGAAGTGAATATAAGGATAATATATTAAAATGGAAAATAAAATATCTCTAGCCATGGTTCTGTCTTTTTATTTTAAGTTGCAAGAGTATTTATGCCCAGAGATATTTTACATACTTCCTGTATCTGAGTGGAGAGAGGGCCGGGTGATTTGCATATTGAAGCCCAGCAAGAATCTGGTAAACCCATCCAACTACTGATTCATAAGTTCCATTTCTGCCCTCTTGAAAGTATTGGACCGCTTGTCACCACAACTACGCAACATTCTAGCCATCCCTATCAGTTCAATTTCATCCTGGACACTTGACCACTCAGCAGCTGCTACAAGTTGTGGAGGCAATTGCCCTAAGATTCCAGGAAGGTGCCTTCACTGCGGTGATGTTTCTGGATGTCAAGAAGGCCTCAACAACCTGGCATGTCAGACTACTTCAGAAACTGATCCAAAGGGGGCTATCCACACAGCTCCTCAACATCCCACACAGCTTCCTTAGACACTGCACCTTCAAAGTCACAGTCGCAGGGAAAAAATCTACATTAAGACCCATAAGACACAGACTCCCAGGAGGGTCAGGGCTGTCCCCATGTTTTTCAGTGCGTACATGGCAGACTTCACAATTCAGTTGCATATCAAAATGCCCCATTATGCCCACAATGTGCAACTGCTCTGCAAAGACACATATTCTCAGAGCCTTCAACCTGATACAGAGCCACCTCTGCCTCATCCAAGGGTGGTGCCAGTGTTGGTGTATGTCCATTAATCCAGACAAAAGACATGCCATACTGGTTACCAAATGCCAGAATGCCCCACCTTTCAATTTTGAAGCCGAAGGATCAGTGAGTAAACTCCATCCAGAACGTAGGAGTCAAGTTGGAGAAAGGGCTAACTTTCTGTGAGAATATCAGAGACCTCTCGGCATGGATGCAGGGGGATGCATGGACCCTATGCTGGGTTCTGCTTTAATGCCCATTTACCTAAAGCTACACCTCTTCCGAGCACTTGCATTTCCATTAATGTTGTATGCCTGCAAGATCTAAAGCATGGCCACAGACAGTGGGCTACTATGTTACAACATAGAGGACTTCGGTCTATCTATTCTGTCAGGCCGTGTCGTAGCTCAGTGGTTAGACCACTTGGCTCTCACCAAGGTGGCCCGGGTTCGATCCCAGGTGACCGCAAAGTGAGATTTGTGGTGGACAACACGGCGCTGGGGCAGGTTTTCTCCGGGATCTCAGGTTTCCCCTGCCATCTCATTCCACCAGTGCTCCATCTTCATCTCATGTATCATCAGTGTCATCGCCTGCGGTGCCGTATGTAGTAAAAGCTGGCATTAAACACTACACATCTATTCAGTCAGCCGCTCCTTCCCCATGAGACTCCTCCACGAAGCCTCATCTCATTTATATGTGGAGGATAAAATTAGGCATCGGGCTACAAAATGTTACGCTAATTTACCACAAAATCAAAGGGTCCTAATTAAGTCTTTTGGCAATTATGACCCCACAAAATGTGGTTTAGGTCATTTCAGCTACCCTGTATGGCTTGTGAGTATTCGAGGTAACACCACAGCAGAACACCATGTTTAATCCAGGCAAGAATTGATGGGCCTCAAAATTGTATCCACAACCAATGAAATGTCTTAAATGATTTAACCATACCCACCAGGGTGAAATGGGTTTTACATCCTATCATACACCCTGAAGAGTATAATGCTACTTCAAAAACCTCTTCTCACATAAGCTGCATAACCTTACCTATAAAAGAAATCCCTATTATTTAATTCCTATTAAGGATGGGTATGCAGCAAAATGCACTCAGACTGTGCAAAGCCTGCCAGTATTTTGCTCAGTCAGTTGGTTGGTTCTCCCTCTTTTCTTTCCAAATATAAAGGCTTGAAAATTTTTGTAACCTATTTCCATCCTTAATCTTCTTTCTAAAAGAACATGCATCTCTCTTCTTGCATCTCTTCCTGTTCTTTCTTCAATTCTCATAATTACCAGATTGTACCATCCGCTCTCATCTACTAGGTTTTTCAAACTTCTTCTGTTTCAAATCTTGTTCTTGTTTCCTCCAAATTTGTATTAGTCTTTTCTTCATTGTCAGCCCTTTGTGTACCTATACTTTGTTCCAATAAACCTTTAGATTCTGGTATTTCTTTTCATCATGTTGTCGCCTATTTCCCTGACTGCCATGTTCATTATTTCCTTCTTTCTCTCACTTACAGATACTGCCTCAACTACATCCACCTCCTTCCGCTGCTGAGATAGAGCTTACATTGCACACTAAAGTAAGTAGTATTTATTTAGTTTCTTGTTTAAGTGGTGAAGTATAAACTTAAGACTTTTGTGTAATATGTGTCATTTTCTGTACTAGAATTTATTACCTTCTGCATGTTTCCTCTGAGCAGTACTGACTTCTTCTTACACTGAAAGTATACAGGTTTACTTACCTTTCCATCCCATCCAAGAGGTAAATTTTTTGGGTTATATGGCATATCAGAGTCTTCTTTATCTTCAGATTCACTTTCTTCTGTATCAGAATCATCTCTTTCACCAACTGCTCGTGCCTGCTTTCTTTGGACATTTTCTTTGGTAGCACTTCTCTGCTGTGACAGCAATTCTGTATATCTGAAAAAAACACATTCATATTCTTGGACAGTCATGTGAAAGAGAAAATGTGTGTTTAAGAGAGGAATCAATTCTTTACCAGTGGGTGCAAAGCAATTTTTATGATATTATTTTTAGGTTAATCCAGCATATAGAGGTAATGTGTCATAAAACGACAGTCTCTAAAATTTACTTTCCATTTCTTACTGCAAGATTTTAAAACTGAGCCCATTTAAAGCATACAGAAATTATATCTATATTAAATAACTGAATTGGTCAAGCTTGACTACTTGGTTCAATGGTGAGTCATGGAATACTACGCCCACCTCAGTAGCATGGTGGTAGAGTGTCTGCCTCACGTTCAAGAGGACCTGGGTTCAAGTCTCAGTCAGGGTCAGTTACCTGGATTAGGTTTTTCCGGGTTTTCCCTTATCCTAAAAGATGAATGTCGGGTAGCTGTAAGCTCTATGTACCCTGGGCTCATTTGAGCGTCATTTCACCCATTCCATTCATCGTCCGATATGACTACCTTTACAGCCTCACTCTACTACACTTTAAGCATCAACATTTATACTGCATTTATACTAGTAATTTCAGCATGAAAGTTTAGATACTTTCATTTTATAAATATAAGGTATGGCTGGCACCGTAGCTCAGTTGGTAGAGCACCTGCCTGCTGCACTTATTTATTTATTGTTATCTGAAAAGGTTCCCAGAGCCATAGCTCATGCTAGGGAACAGTACAAAAATATATAAAATGATGGCAAATAGCCCTTAACAATACTTATATTACATTTTCATAGTAGGAATGCATTACCGTACAAGAATAACATATAAAACATACAAAAATACATTCACTATAACTCAAGAAAATAATAGTAACAAAGAAAATTACAGTAAAAAGAGCTACATATTCTATGGGACATTAATCCATATTAATTTTTAACCAGTTCAGCTATCAAACCAGCTATAAATGTGTGACACTTTATCAGCTATCAAAATATGCCTTCAGTAAATTTTCAGCCACTTTCCTTTTAAAACCTTTTATGTTCTTGCAGCCTTTCAGTTCCAGTGGCAGCACATTATATAAGTTGATAATGTGTGAGGTTAAGCTGTTCAGACCATAGAGGTCCTGGGTTCGATTCCTGGCTGCGAGGGGAGATTTTTCTCCAAACAAGATGATTTTCCATCTTCCCCAGAGTCTGGAAGTATGAATGAAAGTGTGAATGTGTGATTGATCTAATAATACAACCCAACGATGACAAGTTAAAACCATTGATATGTTCCAAAGGAGAACGACCGCCGATATGACCACTGCAGTTAAAGGTGGGGTAGAAATGGAACAAAAACAAAACATATGGTCATAACAATATTTTAAAATACTGTTTATATGAACATTAAATCTATATTTATGTTTTAACTGGACAGAAAATTTGGTGACACTGTTATTGATGTTTTGTGAAATAAGACACTGGAATATTTAGTTTATGTTTATATGGCATGCAATTGTTGGTATGCTGTTTTTCTACTGTTGCTGGTCACCATGCTTAGCATTATTTTTGTATTCAGAAATTTACAAATAAAAGGCCTTTGCAGATGAAACAGGAATAAATTCTGGATAGATAGAGTCAAACTGAAAAACTCAATACCACAGCTGAGATTTGAACCACGGATCTCCTGGTTTCCATCCAGTTGCTCTTACTCATTGATCTAGCATGGCTAACGTGCCATCATGACATTGAATTCTAAAACTGAATAATATATTTTCCCCGTAAACCACTAGGGGCTCTCATATTCGAGATAAACTGTTTGTGGCGACTTACTATTTTAAGTACTTGAGCTCCAGACTTCACATTAAACTCTTATTATTTAAGTTAATTGATGGAAATTAATCGTTCCTTCACACTAGCCATGTATAGGCTAAGGGTTTGGATAGATAGAGTCAAACTGAAAAACTCAACGCCACGGCCAGGATTTGAACGAGAGCCCCTAGTGGTTTACTGGGAAAATATATGAGCCAATTGGAGCATTTAATGTCATGATGGCACGTTGGCCATGGTAGCTCAGTGGGTAAGATTGGACAGAAACCAGGAGATCCATGGTTCAAATCCCGGCCATGGCATTTAGTTTTTCTGTTTGACTATCTATGCAGAACCTTGCCTATACACAGCTTGTGAAGGAACGATTAATTTCCATCAATTAACTTAAAGGAATAAATGTTGTTTAACTTTAGACTTTAAGAGATTTTTAAAGACCTTTCTTGCAAGTGGTTATACAAAATAAAGATAAATCCAGAAGGCTCGATTGATAAGTTTAAACACAGATTTATTGCGAAGAGATTCTCACAGCAATTTGGAATTGACTACTTTCAGAAGTTAACTCTGTGATGTTCTTGGCACTGCAGAAAATGAGATAATGCATCTCATCATGTCTGATGTTTTCTCAGCACTTTTATGTTCAAAATTTGAAGAATCCATTTATATGTAGAACTGATGTGGCAGAATGAGTGTTCCTAATGGTGTGCAAACTGTCTTTATGTCTGTGCAAAATAGTCTTTATGGACTAAAACAGGTTTCCCATTAGGATGGTTTCTCGGGTTTGCAGCCAAGTGACGTTTCCTTCTACAAGCTTTCAGCCAGCTTAACTCCGTGGCCTTCTTCAGGGATATGTCGTTTTGGGCAACCTAGTTCCCATTTTATAACCTAAAACATGCCTTATGATTGGTTTGGTCAGTGCAATCAATCAGGTGTCTTTATTTCTTCCCTTGGCCTGGGCTCTTTTTTTATTTATTTATTTATTTATTTATTTATTTTCAGTTCAGTATAGTGTTAAATACACAAAAGTACCACGTCATATGAATTTATACAGTTTAAGAACACAGCTATGCAGGTTGTGTGATATAAATAGAATACTAACTTGCTTTAATAAATCCATACACACTAATAATAATAATGATAATGATGATGATGATGAAGATGATGATGATGATGATGATGAAGATGATGATGATGATGATAATAATAATGATAACAATAATAATAACAATAACAATAACGATAACGATAACGATAACGATGACGATAACGATAATAATAATAATAATAATAATAATAATAATAATAATAATAATAATAATAATAATAATAATAATAATAACAATAACAATAACAATAACAATAACAATAACAATAACAATAACAATAACAATAACAATAATAATAATAATAATAATAATAATAATAATAATAATAATAATAATAATAATAATAATAATAATAATAATAATAATAATAATAATAATAATAATAATAATAATAATAATAATAATAATAATAATAATAATAATAATAATAATAATATTATCACCTTAAGTTTTACAAGCATTGTTGAAAACAGGCAAGTCGTCAATTATATACAATTAAAGTTGCTGGCTATTTTGATATATATACAGATATTAGAAGAAACTAAAATTTAGGTGATGTTATTCTAAATGTATAATGTCTTGTACACCTAATACAATGTCTAGGTTTTAGTCATAAGTATTGTAAAATAAGAAACTAGCACTCTTGTCATTGGCCCAGTGTAAGTTGTGGGAGGGGCTGTTTTCTCAGGGGTCCGTGTTGCGTAGTCTTCTATGTTGGTCCAACTCACCTTCGAGAGGACAACATCTACTGAACAGAAGAGCCCGACTAGCCTAGGCACGCGAGAAAAGTGATCCGTGCCAGCATCGGAAGAAGCAGCCCACGCAAGCAGTAACTAGCTAACAGTTTAGCAGGGTAGAAAGACAAGGCCGCAGCCAACAGTCCTTGGACTGGTACCTTAGGTGCCCTCGGGCAGGTCCTCTGTCTTTCGGGCTTTTTAGCGCTCTCTATCTGTTCCTTCTCTTCTCCTAACAACTTCTTTCATATTTTCTATTAGTTTATAAGCACCCCCCTTAGAACTCTATATAACTAACACTCATCTCACTCACACTTGAACACAATTCACCAGAAATCTTCAACATGGGTGAAGTAGGACACTCTGCCAAAACCCCTTCCCCTTCATCTCTATCGAGACCGAACAAACCAGTAAAAGCAACAACACTCAAAATGACCAGCTCGCCGCCCAGAGACACTACACAAAAATCAACTAAACCCTCAGCTGTGAACTCTCCAACTGGACAACACACAAGGTCACACACACAAACTAAACACAACACTCCGCCAACCACACCCAAAAAGACCACACCAAAACAAACCACACTCATTCAAACCACACCAGAACCAACCACACCAAAACAGAACACACCAAATCAGAACACACCAAATTAGACCACACCAAAACAAGCACCAAAAACACACAAGGAGATCACGAACAACAACATACAAGAAAACACACCCACACAACCAAAGACACCACAAAATACTACAGCCAAACTCACCAACACCATACCTACAACAGAAAACACTACACAACTCACGACATGCATCCAGCACTCAACTGAAACAACACAAACACCCTCACACGATAGTGAATCTGACATCGAACTCCCCACACCACCACCTCCTCCCCAGTCACCTATCCCTGAAACTTATGCGGACGCAATAAGGGCACCCCCCAAAACTCAAAACAATTACACAGAGTACAAGCCAAACTTGGCACCACTGTACCTAAACAAAAGCCAGTCAACACGCATACACACACTCACACAAACCTTTGACAACAAGTACAGACCCAAATACCCCTACACAATACAATCAGCATACCACTCCGGTGATCTCTCCGTAAAGATGTACTGTCTGAGTGACTACCACAATATGGTGAAGCACCTCAAGGCAGAGGACGCACAATTTTACCTACTCCCCCCACTCTGATACTAGGACCATTAGATATGTCATTAAAGGTTTGTGTGCACCGTTCACTGGAGAACACATTAGACAGGAACTGGCACGCCATCAATTTGAAGCCATTAGGGCAGTGCAGATGCACTCTAGGACCAGGATCATGTACCCCCTTCCGATGTTCCTTATTGAAGTGGAGGTCACCACAGAAAACAGGCAGATTAGAGGCCTCAAATATTTAGCCCATTTTAGGGTCAGAGTGGAAGAATACAGGACCGCTCCAGAGCCAAAACAGTGCAAGCGTTGCCAACAGCTGTGGCACACTCAAAAAGAATGTCAGTTTCCCAGAGAAACACGCACCAAATGTACAGGCCCCCACCCCTCATACAGCTGCAAAATGCTCCCAGAAGGGCGCAAGTGTGTCCTCTGTGGAGAGCAAGGTCATGGTGCAACTTGACGCGGTTGCATCAAATCCCAAGCTGCACTGAACAAAGCAAGGCCAAGGGCTCAGCCTGGTAACCCACCCCAAAAGCACATCAAAATTTTTCCAAGGCTGGCCCGTCAAGAACAGAAGGGCAATGGTTAATCCAGGACCGTCGCGGTAGGACCCATCTCCCCAGGCCCTTCTGCAGCCGTGGACAAGCGGATCACACTCGCTCAAGCCACAGCCACCCAAATACAGCGTGCACCCCCAGCTACACAACCCAAAAATACACATACAGACAAAACACGAACAAAGAAACAGCAGATTCCCACACACCTCAAGGAATCAAGTATATTGATTCCAGACACGCTATCCCACCGGGAAGCATTTGAAAACAGCCTTGCATTGGCGGATTTCCTGACACAACTAGGAATCCCCAACATGAACATAGGTTGGCAGATCTTCCAAGATCATGTCAGGTGGCTCTTGGAGATTTTAGCATCCCCAAACTTTGACCCCCTTTACCTCTTTGACTATGTAACAAGATTTCTGGGAATGCTAACACAGATCAGCGATGTCTAAAGACAACCACCAAAAGCTCAGTATACTGGAACTGGAACAACCTCCGAAGAAAAAGAAATGAACTCACAGATTTCCTCCAAAGAAACAGCATCCAACTTGCATTATTAAATGAAACACATCTGGGACCTACAGATCGCTTCGCAGTCCCTGGTTGTTCGGTTTACAGAAACGTCAGAAATGGAAGAGGGGGAGAAACTGCCAAACAATAAACACTGCCGGCAACAAACTTCTTGCCTATATTAACAACTCCAGTATTCTACTAACCGGGGAAAACATCTACACTGAGACCCGTGAGAGGCGGAGTCCCCGAAGGCTCTGTACTATCCCCCACACTATTTAGTGTTTTCATGGCAGATTTTCCAACTCAACCACAGGTCGAAATGGCACAATACGCTGACGACGTGTTGTTGTTCTGCAAAAACAGACATATACTCAGAGCCTTCAACCCAATTCAGAGACACCTCCGTCTCACACAAGAATGGTGCAGGCGTTGGCGGATGTCCGTAAATCTGGACAAAAGCCACGCCATTCTTTTTACGAAGCGCCACACCCCCGCTGACTGCCCCAACTTCCTCTTCAGGGGCCGAAGGATAGAGTGGACTAATTCCATCAAGTACCTGGGCGTTCAACTTGATAGAGGCCTAACTTTCCGCGGACACATCAGGGAACTATCGGCACGGGTGCAGTGGGCTATTGCCTCTCTGTACCCAATGCTGGGTTCGCGCTCGATGCCAGTCCGCTTAAAGCTACACCTCTTTCGAGCGCTGATAATCCCACTTATGCTGTACGCCTGTGAAATCTGGGGCATGGCTGCCGATAGCTGGATAGCATACCTTCAGCGTGCACAGAATAGAGGACTCCGATCCATCTATTCTGTGGGCCGTTCTTTTCCCGTGAGGTTGCTTCACGAAGCTTCCCTTCTCCCATACGTGGAGGACGAAATTAGACGCCGGGCAACAAAATTTTACGATAAAATTCCTGCTCATAGAAGCGCCCTGTTTCGGGCTCTAGGAGACTACGACGCTGCGAGACACCGCTTCAAGCGTTACCGGGTACCCCGTATGGCTTGCGGGCATCCGAGGTAACAAAGGAGTTAATCCTTACAGCAGCACAAGCTAAATTACAAAACTCCAAAAGAGCTCTTTGGCTACAAAATTTACCCCACTTTAGAATAATAAAACACCAGGGTGTAAACAAAAAAGCGGTTTGGCATCCTGTACAAAATTAAAGAGGAGCAAAAAGCTACCTCAACAAATTTTCCTCAACAAAAAATATCACATCATCCTACAAATGTCACAATTAACAACCTGCGGTCAGACCCAAAACCTGGGTGGGTACGCAGCAAAAACCTATTGGCTGTTAACAGCCTGTCAGTACACGACTTGGACTAGCCGGACCAGAGGAACCAACATACATACCCAGAATACAGAACCACAGACCAGATATTTTAGACATTGTGCTACTTAAAAACATCACCCCCAACACCAACACACATGCAATCAACGATTTAACATCCGACCATCTCCCAGTTTTATTAGAAATTGAAGCCCCTTAGGATTTAAAACAGAACCACCCAGGCCAAACTATAGACAAGCAGACTGGGAGGCTTTCGAAATCACGTTGAATAACACAATCGAGGAAACATCTATATTAACACATGACGAACAGGGCGAAGCAATAAAGAAATTAGTGAAAGCGATAAAGCAAGCCGCAAAGACGTCCCTATTAGATATCCAACGTCGACAAGCAAACGTTTTGCCCGCGATATCAGAGGAATAATCCAAGAAGGAGATGAGCTAGACGCCAATGGCAAAGATCCCGCAACCCAATACATCGTAACCGGTACAACGAATTAAACAATCTAGCTAGCGAACACATCCGAGAATACACCAGCGACCAATGGAATGACATACTAAGGAAATACATCCTCAAAACCATACTATATGGCGCATAAAGAAATGTCTCACCCGCACATATACACACGTCTCCCCCCCCTCCTCCACACGCCTGCTGGAATCGCCGAAACTCCCCGAGACAAAGCCGAAGCATTTGCCGATACCCTTGAAGCAACTTTCCAGCCAAATGCCCATCCAACAGACCACGCTCTCAAAGCCGAAACGGAAGCAATAATAGACAATCTGGACCACACCCAAACACACAATAAGACACCCAGAACCAACGCGGGAGAAATCAAACGGATTATTAAGCACTTACCCACAAGAAAGGCCCCGGGGCTAGACGGAATACCGAATATTACACTTAAACATCTGCCAACGAATGCACTGAAGCTACTAGCGAACATATTCAATCACACGATTGAAAAAGGCAGATTTCCTCCCCAATGGAAGGAAGTGAAAATACCATTATTTCCCAAGCCGCGAAAGAGCCAATCGCTTCCAGAAAACTATAGGCTAATTAGCCTTCTAAATACAATGAGCAAGGTTCTGGAAAAGATACTACTAAAACGGATTAATACACACATAATAAAAAATAACATACTGATCAACGAGCAATTTGGGTTTAGAAGCCAACACTCTACAACACTGCAACTGCTCTGACTATCCGAATCAATTATGAAGGGCTTCAACACTAATCGATCAACAGATGTCATACTACTAGACGAAAGGGCCACATTTGGCATGCTGGACTACTCCGGAAGCTAATAACATTAGGGTTCGCGGACTTCTTAGTAACCATCAAGTATTATCTCTCTAATAGAACCTTCTGCACAAGCATAGAAAACGAAACCTCCTCATTAGGACGTATAAGAGCAGAAGTCCCCCACGGGGACCAGTCCTATTTAATTTATACATCAATGACATCCCAGAAACAGTGAGGGTAGATAGATACTTATACGCCGACGACACAGCACTAGCAACACAATCGACCGCACCCAGAATATTAGCCAATAGGCTACGTAATGCTTTGACGAACCTAGTGCCATGGCTCACCAAATGGCGCATAAAAGTTAACACGCGGAAAAGTCAAGCAATAGTATTTACCAAACGAATCAAGCACCGCCACAACAAACATGGGTTAATGCCACTAACATTCCGGAACGAGGAAATCGATAGGAAGGACACAATCACCTACTTAGGTGAAACAATGGATCAGGGCCTTACGTGGAATCAACATATTAACACAGTAAGAGCTAAATCAAATGCCCAATTGAACTATAACCAATTATTAATACAAAGAGCTCGCTAAAACTAGAAATGGGAAAAACACTATATAAAACACTTATTAGACCCATCCTAACTTACGCTGTCCCCGTATGGGTACATGCAGCCAAAACGCACATTAAAAGATTGCAAACAATGCAAAACAGAATATTTCGGATTATTACCAGGCTACAACCACTCGCACCGGCATACCAACTCCACGAGGAGTTAAAAAGGCATTCCATCGAGCAGTTCATTAAAAGGTTCAGCTTCAACCTACTCGAGAAGAAGAACGTAAACCACAATCAACTAATACGGGCACTAGGGGAATATGACACAACACACGATAAACACGCAAGGCTACTGTCTATTTTTGAAAGAACAATTAATCTCGGGGAGCCAGAGGTAGACCTACAGCAATATCTAGAAAACCTAGTTAACGTTCCAGAGGTGTTACATCGCTGACCGGAGATAAACTCACACCCGTACACGTACACCAACACACACACACACACACACACACACACACACACACACACACACACACACACACACACACACACACACACAGACACACACACACACACACACACAAAGACACACACACACCTCCCACAGCCCTCAAGTCCTTGCGCCAATCATTGGCCAAGGCGGCCCCGGGGAAAGAGGGTCCCCCGTGAGTAGCACAGGCTCGCACCTACAATTGAATATGTAGGCCGCCCGCCAAATTCGCACTCTAAAATATCGACCAAGCAGATGCATGGACTATGAGAAGGTTTTTTTCAAACACCTAACGATGCGGACGGCAGATAATTACAACTGACCATTAAAGGTAAATGCCGATAATGCAAACTAGATTTATATTTAGGTTTAGCAAGATAGCAGTAAGTATAAAAGATTACAACTGACATGCTTGCAAGTATTACATGCAGTGACAATGAAACACCTAAACTTAAGAAACAGTGCTACGGCGTGATAAATTACCCTAAACTTCCCAACAAATAACACCAGGAATCCTACCAAATACCACCCACAATAGGCAGTGGATCAAGCTGGGCTTCATGTCAAGTCTGTATCCCTGCATCAGAAACCCACTCTGCTGAGTCGCACTGCGAGACAGCTAAGATCATCTCCTGGAATATGCGGGTACCTTAGGCAGTACCGCAGCACATTTCTCCTTCCCAATCCGGTGGATGTTTTTAAGTGGAGAAGTACCCTTGAGGTGAAGCCCAACACTATCAGTAAACTCCTAGAGAAGATAACACTCAAACGTATTAATGCATTCATTAAAAAACACAACATACTTATTCCCGAACAATTTGGATTCAGAGCTCACCACTCCACCACCCTTCAGCTCATGAGAGCCACGGAATACATCACCCGGGGTTTCAACACCCGTAAATCTTCTGCTGCAGTTCTACTAGATATTGTTCGCGACTTCTACCGAATCTGGCACTCGGGTCTCATACGTAAAATGTATAACTACAACTTCCCAGACTCCATTTTGAAATTAATTGCCAACTACCTCTCAGCACGGACCTTCCAGTCCAAAGTAAACACCTCAAAATCCACCCCAAAGCCTATCTGTGCGGGCGTACCCCAGGGGAGCCAGCTCGGTCCGGTTTTGTTCAACCTGTACATCAATGATATCCCTAAAAATCACTCAACTGAACACTTTATTTATGCAGACGATACTACCATAATGGCACAATCCACAGAGATGCACCCCATCGTTAACAGACTAAAAACCGCCCTGACGGCTCTGGAAACATGGCTCACCAACTGGCGCATCCGAGTGAATACAGACAAATGCGAGGCCATAGTCTTCAGTAAAAGAACGCACCACCATGCAACCGCAAGATCTCTGCCTCCTTTACGCCTATTCCAAAACCAAATTCGCTGGAAATACAGAGTTACTTATTTGGGCGTGGTGCTCGACCCAGGCCTCACCTGGAATTACCATGTCCAGTCTATTCGCTGCAAAGCCAACGCCCAACTAGCCAATTTATATCCCCTCATTAACATGAACTCGTCGCTACAACTAAAAATGGGTCTCACACTCTACAAGACACTCCTGCGCCCGCTACTTACCTACACCTCTCCAGTCTGGGGATACGCAGCCCCTACTCACATCAAAAAGTTACAAATGTTCCAGAACAAAGTCTTAGGTGTCATAACGAAAGTCCCAGCAATCACCCCTGCAAACATGCTCCATAAGGAACTTAAGATCCATACCATAGAACAATTCATTGAAAAGCTCGCCGCTGATCTATATGACCGGGCGGCAAACTGCCATAATCCACTTGTAATGGACCAGGATAGTACGAGACTACAGAGAATAGACACAAACGGCCACTTTCCTTATTTGATAGAAACATGACCGAGACTATTACACGTGAAGATATAGATGACTACCTGGAGTTCCTCGTTCCCGATTAATTCAGACGCCAAGCACAAACCACTTCTGGACTAATCACATCTTCTCTCTCTCGTTTCCCAACAGGTTGCCCTCCAGGTCTCTGTACACACAGGGCGGACCGGGGGGAAGAGGGCCCCCCAACTGTGACCATCCTAGACCAGGCAATGGATACCGGACCTGCACACGGAACACGACAACTTGCCCTTTGGACGAAGCCGCGCCACGACTTGGATAGCCCAGCTGCCTGCAAATAGACTAAGTACCATATAGCATGCCGTAGACTAACCAAAGTAGTTCGCCCAACTAATCATTTCCTTAACTTCTCGCCCATTCCACCTCACTTGTTTATCCCCCAAACCAAACTTCTCCTGGACTCCAAAACATCTCCAAGACCCAACGAGGCCCCTTCACGCTCCATGGCTCCACTCAGGACCACGGTCATGGGTGCAGCCCTGGCCTGAATTTCCGTCACCCGCTTGCATGTATTGCATGCTCGCCCGCAATTTCACCTATTACTAACCAGGGTGCTCTAAGCGGAAACTGACCAACTTACAGTAGACAGTTTTATACTCACAAGTACCCTTCCCCTTGCCCCTGCATGATTAGTCTTACTAACTGCACGTGCATGGGGGGACGATGTAGCCTCCAGGCGTACGATCATCACCAGGGGTTGCGGGGTGGGGCCGCCTCCATAAATAAAATAAAATAAAAGAGAAAGCTCGGCTTTGTCATGTTGCAGCTAGCCCTCCAAGTCCTCGCATCCGGGCGGCCCGTGGGGAAGAGGCCCCCACAACTGTGATCCTTCTAGACAGGCCATGCATACGGACACGATTTTTGGATGCACACCGACCACTCGTCCCCGGACGTCGCCTTCTTTCACCGATAGCATTAAGACAACTACCGGATAAGTCACAACAGCATACCGTAGAATAGTCTCACTAACCTCGCCCACCCACGCATTACATCCACTACATTTTCCATAGCCACCCAAACTACATCAACCGCCTAAACCAAAGCCACTATCACTGCCTACTATACATTAAAAGACCCTTGAGGCCCTACCAACTTCCCACGGTATCACTCAGGACGTCAGTCATTTGTGATGTCCTGGCCTGCATCCTTTCACCCGCTCGCATGTATCGCATGCCAGCCCCTACCTTACCATTACTAACCAGGGTGCTCATAGCGGAACCTGAACAATACACAGTAGTAAATAGTAGAACTAACAGCGCCCTTCCCCTTGCCCTTGCATGGTTAGTTATCCTAACAGCATGTGCATGGGAGACGATGTAGCCTCCAGGCGGAAGATCGTCACTGGGGGTGGTGGGTGGGGGTCACCCCTTAAAAGAACTCGGCTTTAAGGGGGAAATAAAAATTTGAGTTCCTAAAATTTACTCACACGATGTGGAAGAAGAACGCCGGGAAGAAGGGGGACGCAGAGAAGATTCAACCCAGCCAGGGAGCTAAGCAGCAGCTACCACAGCCTTCTTCTGCTAGCACTTCACCTGCCAGCTCTCGGCGCAGTCTCCCGCCTCTCTGCCAGTACAGGCAACAGAGGAGGAGCCACCTGCCGAGCTCAGGGGAAAGTTCTGAGCCAACGCCGAGCCAGTGTCATAGCTGGCTAACGAGTCCACTCAGCCCGTTCTGCCTGACTCGTCGCAGCAAGAAGCGCCGGCAGCTCTCGTGGCAGCAGCTCGTCCCAGTTAACAAACTCCGCACACCGCCGCACCACGCTTGCCCAAGCAGGCTACATACGCCGAGGCACTCACCACTCCTCCAGCCGCTGGACCAGTCCTACTCCCACCCAGGGAGCCCACCGCAGTTATCGCCCTAGGCCAAGAAGCTGCATATGCAGCACTCATTCGTGGGGCACCACAGGACTTGCCCACACTTTTCATCTTCGCCGCCGCACAGCAACGCCTGCCTTCCACGTTCAGATTCTCCAGGATCTCCACCCGCCACGGACCGTCCAACCTGGTCCGTCTCCAGCTCACCGACGCCACCCAGCTCGACGCTGCCTTGAGGACGGGCCTGCCCTTATTAGGGCGGTGTATCAGAATCGAGGCTAGCAGAGCATCTAGACACACACCATGTCAGCGATCCTGGAGCTACGGCCATGACGCCACCTCCTGCGCTGCACCTTCCAGGTGCCACTACTGTGAAGCACCGAGTCTGACTTTACAGTGCTCCAGTCATGACCTCCGCTTTCGACGCCGGTACGGCGCCACCTGCGATGGCTTTGGCCACTTCACGGGCCAGGCGCAGTGCCCCCTCCACCCGCGCCGATCCACGACAGCGACACCTCCGGCAGCACAACAACACATACCTGCATCACCAGCCGCCGCACGCCGCCCCCAGCGAGGACCTGAGGACCATTCTAGAGAATTTACAACAAGAGGTGCAGAACATCAGCAAACGCCTCGCCTCGTTTGAAACCAAGACCGCCACATCTGCCTCCGCCGATAGCCTACAAAACCTGCACGCCGAGGACCGTAACATCACACCAAGACTAACTTCACTTGAAGACTTCACCACGACTACAATTACTAAGAACTACCGTGACATACAGGACCAACTCGCTACAATAGTTCCCAACACCACCACAATAGACGAATCCATCAAGAAGACGACAACCGAATCACACCACTCCATACAGGACGGAATCAACAACATTGAGCAAAGACTAGACCGACACCTAGAACTCACCGCCACCTGCGACAACAAGCTGCATCGTGCGTTTGGGCGTTGGCTTTGCAGCGAATAGACTGGACATGGTGATTCCGGGTGAGGCCTGGGTCGAGCACCACTTCCTAGTACGTAACTTTGTCTTTCCAGCGAATTTGGTTTTGGAATAGGCGTAAGGGAGGGAGAGATCTTGCAGTTGCACGGTGATGCGTTCTTTTACTGAAGACTATGGCCTCGCATTTGTCTGTATTCACTCGGATGCGCCAGTTGGTGAGCCATGTTTCCAGAGCCGTCAGGGCGGTTTTTAGTCTGTTAACGATGGGGTGCATCTCTGTGGATTGTGTCATTATGGTAGTATCGTCTGCATAAATAAAGTGTTCAGTTGAGGGATTTTTAGGGATATCATTGATGTACAGGTTGAACAAAACCGGACCGAGCTGGCTCCCCTGGGGTACGCCCGCACAGATAGGCTTTGGGGTGGATTTTGAGGTGTTTACTTTGGACTGGAAGGTCCGTGCTGATAGGTAGTTGGCAATTAATTTCAAAGTGGAGTCTGGGAAGTTGTAGTTATACATTTTACGAGACCCGAGTGCCAGATTCGGTCGAAATCGCGAACAATATCTAGTAGAACTGCAGCAGAAGATTTACGGGTGTTGAAACCCGGGGTGATGTATTCCGTGGCTCTCATGAGCTGAAGGATGGTGGAGTGGTGAGCTCTGAATCCAAATTGTTCGGGAATAAGTATGTTGTGTTTTTTAATGAATGCATTAATACGTTTGAGTATTATCTTCTCTAGGAGTTTACTGATAGTGTTTAGTAGGCTTATGGGGCGGTAACTGCCAGGGTTGGTTAGGTCTTTGTGTTTCTTGGGGAAGTGTAGGACCAGTGCATTTTTCCACCTATTGGGATAATGGCCTGAGTCCAGAATGACATTAAACAGTTGGGTCATTGTCGTGTCGGGAAGCTGTTTGTGGACCTTGTTGGGTATATCGTCGGGGCCGGGGGCTTTTTTATTGGGGAGGCGGCCCACTAGCCAGCGGATTTCCGAGTCACAAGTCTTTCGCGTGTTATTATAGTGCGGGCGAGAGAGCAGTTCTCGTGTTAGAGCGTCGGTTTCGCGGATGAATCTTGGGCAGCTTGGGATGAGATTATGGGTGAGAGTGCTTTGGAGGTGGGAGGCGAGCGCCTCAGCTTTTTCATTGTCGGTGGAGGCAATTGTGCCATTGTGGTGAATGGGAGGGATGGTCGAGTGGTGTTTAGTCAGGTGTTTGGTAATGCGTTACACGTTATCGCGCTCGGGGTTTAGGGTTTGGAGAACGCCGTTCCACTGTGCAGTGGTGTCTTTGGCCGTTCTCCTGCGTACTTCAGCGTTCAGATCCCGGAGACGTCTGAAGTCGAGGGGGTGTCGGGAGCATTGCCATTTTCTACGTGCTCTGTTTCGCTCTGCGGCTAGAACTTTTAAGTCCGGTGGTAGGGTTTTGGGTCCTTGTTTTTTGGTGGCAATAGGGGTGAAAGTTGTTATGGCGAATTTAATGGAGGTTTCCAAGGCAAATGTTACAGCGTCTATTTCTTCATGTGCGACCCTTGGGGGTGCCGGGAGGCTTTCCTCCAGGGTGGCTCGGAAGACCTCCCAGTTCGTCTTGTTGTAGTTATGTTTCGGGAGATAAGGAGTTGGGGAGAGAGATCCCTGCAGGGTGAAAATTACTGGAAGATGGTCAGACGATAATGCATTGTAGGTCGCTGCGTGTACCCGTTGTCTGCCAATGTTTTTTGCCAGTGCAATATCCAGCGTTCTGGGTTGACAGTTAGGGTTAAAGGGAATATGAGTGGGGGAAGGTGGAGCAATGACTACATAATTTGCGTATAGTGCATACCGGAATAATTTTATGCCTGCCCGGTTATTTTCATGGGCGTACCAGTCAGTGTGTTTTGCATTCATGTTTCCCGCAATTAAGACAGCAGAATGAAGGTTTAGTACTGCGTCTAGGTCCTGTATGTCTAGGTCCTCGGGAGGATTATATATTTTTTATTTTTTTTAATGGAGGCGGCTCCACCCGGCCGCCCCCGGTGACGAACGTCCACCTTGAAGAGGCTACATCGTCCCCCCATGCACGTGCAGTTAGTAAGACTAATCATGCAAGGGCAAGGGGAGGGTGCTTGTCAGTCTAATCTATCTACTGCAAGTTGGTCAGGTTCCGCTAAGAGCACCCTGGTTAGTAGTAGGTGAAATTGCTGGCGAGCATGCGATGCATGCAAGGGGGTGACGGAAATGCAGGCCAGGGCTGCACCCATGACCGAGGTCCTGAGTGGAGCCGTGGAGCGTGAAGGGGCCTCGTTGGGTCTTGGAGATGTTTTGGAGTGCAGGAGAAGTTTGGTTTGGGGGATAAACAAGTCAGGTGGAATGGGCGAGAAGTTAAAGAGATGCTTAGGTGGGTGAACTACTTTGGTTAGTCTGCGGAATGCTATGTGGTACTTAGTCTATTTGTAGGCAGCTGGGCTATCCAAGTCGTGGCGTGGCTTGGTCAAAAGGGCGAGTTGTCGTGTTCCTTGTGCAGGTCCGGTATCCATTGCCTGGTCTAGTATGGTCAGAGCTGGGGGGGCCTCTTCACCCCGGTCCGCCCTGTGCAATCAGTGTCTTGGATGGCAACCTGTTGGGAAATGAAAGAAAGAAGAAGTGATTGGTCCAGAGATGGTTTGTGCTTGGCGTCTGAGTTAATCCGGAACGAGGAACTCCAGCTAGTCATCTATATCTTCACGTGTAATAGTCTCGGTCATGTTTCTATCAAATAAGGAAAGTGGCCGTTTGTGTCTATTGTGTGTAGTCTCGTACTGTCCTAGGTCCCTTACAAGTGGACTATGGCAGTTGGCCGCCCGGTCATATAGATCCGCGGCGAGTTTTTTAATGAATTGTTCTATGGTGTGGATCTTAAGTTCCTTATGGAGTATATTTGCAGGGGTGATTGCTGGAACTTTTGTTATGACACGTCAGACTCTGTTCTGGAACATTTGTAACCTTTTGATGTGAGTAGGGGCTGCGTAACCCCAGACAGGAGAGGCGTAGGTAAGTAGTGGGCGCAGGAGTGTCTTGTAGAGGGTGAGACCCATTTTTAGTTGTAGCGACGAGTTCATGTTAATGAGGGGATATAAATTGGCTAGTTGGGCGTTGGCTTTGCAGCGAATAGACTGGACATGGTAATTCCAGGTGAGGCCTGGGTCGAGCACCACGCCCAAGTAAGTAACTCTGTGTTTCCAGCGAATTTGGTTTTGGAATAGGCGTAAAGGAGGGAGAGATCTTGCGGTTGCACGGTGGTGCCTTCTTTTACTGAAGACTATGGCCTCGCATTTGTCTGTATTCACTCGGATGCGCCAGTTGGTGAGCCATGTTTCCAGAGCCGTCAGGGTGGTTTTTAGTCTGTTAAAGATGGGGTGCATCTCTGTGGATTGTGCCATTATGGTAGTATCGTCTGCATAAATAAAGTGTTCAGTTGAGGGATTTTTAGGGATATCATTGATGTACAGGTTGAACAAAACCGGACCGAGCTGGCTCCCCTGGGGTACGCCCGCACAGATAGGCTTTGGGGTTGATTTTGAGGTGTTTACTTTGGACTGGAAGGTCTGTGCTGAGAGGTAGTTAGCAATTAATTTCAAAATGGATTCTGGGAAGTTGTAGGTATACATTTTACGTATGAGACCCGAGTGCCAAACTCGGTCGAAAGCGCGCTCAATATCTAGTAGTACTGCAGCAGAAGATTTACGGGTGTGAAACCCCGGGTGATGTATTCCGTGGCTCTTATGAGCTGTAGGGTGGTGGAGTAGTGAGCTCTGAAACCAAATTGTTCGGGAATAAGTATATTGTGATTTTTAATAAATGCATTAATACGTTTGAGTATTATCTTCTCAAGAAGTTTGCTTATAGTGTTTAGAAGGCTTATGGGGCGGTAACTGCCAGGGTTGGTAAGGTCTTTGTGTTTCTTGGGGAAGTGTAGGACCAGGGGATTTTTCCACCTATTGGGATAATAGCCTGAGTCCAGGATGGCGTTAAACAGTCGGGTCATTGTCGTGATTGTCGTGTCGGGAAGCTGTTTGAGGACTGTGTTGGGGATATCGTCGGGGCCTGGGGCTTTTTTATTGGGGAGGCGGCCCATTAGCCAGCAGATTTCCGAGTCACAAGTTTTACGTGTGTTATGATGCGGGCGAGAGAGCAGTTCTCGTGTTAGATCGTCGGTTTCGCGGATGAATCTTGGGCAGCTTGGGATGAGATTGGGGGTGAGAGTACTTTGGAGGTGGGAGGCGAGCGCCTCGGCTTTTTCAATGTCGGTGGTGGCAATTGCGCCATTGTGGTGAATGGGAGGAATGGTCGAGTGGTGCTTAGTTAGGTGTTTGGTGATGCGCCTAACGTTATCCCGCTCCGGGTTTAGGGTTTGGAGAATGCCGTTCCACTGTGCAGCGGTGTCTTCGGCCGTTCTCCTGCGTACTTCAGTGTTCAGATCACGGAATCTTCTGAAGTCAAGGGGGTGTCGGGAGCGCTGCCATTTTCTGCGTGCTCTGTTTCGCTCTGCGGCTAGAGCTTTTAAGTCCGGTGGTAGGGTTTTGGGTCCTGGTCTTTTGGAGGCAATAGGAGTGGAAGTTGTTATGGCGTATTTAATGGAGGTTTCCAAAGCAAGTGTTACGTCTTCTATTTCTTCGTGTGTGACCCTTGGGGGGGCTGGGAGGCTTTCCTCCAGGGTGGCACGGAAGACCTCCCAGTTCGTCTTGTTGTAGTTATGTTTCGGGAGATACGGAGTTTCGGAGAGAGATCCCTGCAGGGTGAAAATTACCGGGAGATGGTCAGATGATAATGCATTGTAGGTCGCTGCATGTACCTGTTGTCTGCCAATGTTTATGGCCAGTGCAATATCTAGCGTGCTGGGTTGTCAGTTAGGGTTAAAGGGAATATGAGTGGGGGAAGATGGAGCAATGACTACATAATTTGCGTAAAGTGCATGCCGGCATAATTTTGTGCCTGCCCGGTTATTTTCACGGGCGTACCAATCTGTGTGCTTTGCATTCAGGTCTCCCACTATGAAGACGACTGGATGAATGTTAAGTACCGCGTCTAAGTCCTGTAGAGCTAGGTCCTCGGGAGGATTAAAAGCTGCTATGAGGAGGAGTTTGGTAGGTCCAATGTGTATGTATACGCCTGTGGCTTCTAATCGGTTAAGGGGGAAATGTGCGCCTGGCTGTGGAGCACGTCGCGTTTAATGATAATGGCCGTGCTGCCACCCCTTCAGTCTCGGTCGGAGCGGTACGTCAGGTAGTCGGGGATGGAGAAGCGGTCTTGGGGCGAAAGTCTGGTCTCGGTTATGAGAGCGGCATGGATATTGTGTGTCGTTAGGAAGTCAGCGAGTTCCGTTTTACGTTTGCGGAGTTCATAGGCGTTTCACGTTGCCACTCTGGGATTTTCAGACGCCATAGAAGTGGACAGAGGGGTTTAAGAATAAGGAGAAGAAGGAGTCATAGTCCCGGACGATGTCCCGGGTGTCGTCCGGCTGCACAAACAGCAGGCTGATGACATGGAGCATGGTTTCCCTCACTGTAGTCCACGTTATCCGGACGTGCTCGTAGCCGGGCTTGAAGAAGAACCTGCTCGTGGTTTCCCTCAGGTAGGGCAATCCATTACCCGGCAGCCACCTCTCCGGGGCCATGCTAGGAGGAATAGATGCTAGGGACGTAGTTTTTTGGATGTTTATTTATTTTATAGGTGTTGATAGGTTACTTAGTTTATTTGATTAGCGGCTTTATATCAGCCTGTCGGGGTTCCGCTAAGAGCACCCCCGTTGGTCTAGGTGCTGTTGCGGTGCGAGCTGCCCACAGCAGCTGCGGGTAGAGGAATGCAGGCCAGGTGACAGCCATGACCCGAAGGTCCTGGCCGTGGTGCGTGGATAGTAGGGGCTTTGGCGGCTACTTGAGCCGGGGGGTTCATTTGTCAGTCAAGGCGCTTTTGTCATGTCTAGGGGGCGGTTTCCAGGCTCTTGTAAGGTAGGATTCAAGTCCGTGGTGTAGTCTTCGTGCGCTGTGAGTTGAGGTTGGAGTCGGCGGTTACAGTACTGTCAGTCGTGCGAAGAGTTCAGTCTGGGTAGAGATGATCTTGTCGAGGAGTGAGATCATGTTGGTGAGTTGGGGGAGCTGTGCAAGTTTGGCGTCCAAATTGTCGTGAGGTCGTTCGTTAAGTTGAACTTCGATGCGTTGCAACTTACGTTGGAGTGAGGCTAGGATGGCTTGCTGCTCGTTGGCATGTTGTTCCGTCTGTTGTAGTTGGGTAGTTATGCTGTCTGCTGTCTGTTGAAGCTGTGTAACTGTGGGGGAGAGTCAGTCCGGTGTGGTAGTTCTATCCGTCAGGAGTCCGTGGATGGAAGTCGGTCGGTCTTGCACGTCAATGAGGGCGGCGTGATGGGCGTCTTGTCGTTGGGCTGCAGCGGTGATGGCTTCCTCCAGGTTGCCCAGGCGTATGTTGAGGTTTAGGACCTCTGAATGGAGGTCCTGAACTTCTTCCGCTGGAGGCCGGTGGTTTGCGGCGTGGAGCGTGGTTGACAGAAGCTCATTGAGGGTGTGAAGTAAACTGGTAACACCCTGCAGGTCCTCTCGGAGGCAACCAATGGCTTGCTGCCATCCCGTAGGTTCGATGGCGGCTGCCCTCCGGAGTGCTGTGTCCTGTGAGTCCCCGCGTGGATAGGCAGGGCACTGCGCCTGTCCTGTGAAATGGCCGAGGCCATTGCACGTAGCGCAATACCTGCGGCGGCGGCGGAGATTGTGAGCTCTGCAGGGCGCCGTTTTAGAAGGGGATCCGCAGTAGTGGCACCGTGGAGGCGCGGTGCACGTGTCGGCGCTGTGTACGTAGGCACAGCAGTGCCTGCACGGGGTTTGGTGCTGCAGTCTGCTGGCCTCTACTTTCAGGCGCTGGCCCAGTATGGGCAGGCCTGAGTTCAAGGCAGCGTCGCGATCTTGAAGATCAGCAAACGGCAGGCGCACACATGCGGAAGGACCCCTTCGTGTGTTGATGCGAGTGGCACTCAGAACTGAGGGCTACTTCTGCGATGCCGCTGTGAGGACGAATCTGGCAGGGAGGTCTCGAGGTGCTCCGACAACTACTGCTGTGAAGGTGGCTGTAGTCGGATGATGTGCAGTTGGCGGCTGGCTATCTGCTTCGATGAACTGTGGAGTTTCCTGGCGCGGCGATCGACTGGGTGCCGGGCGGACATCTAGTGTGCCGGGGGAAGCGGGCCTGGCCGGCCGGAACTTCTCCAACCGAGTAGCGGGAGGCTCTCTCTCGACTGCCGTCACCGACAGCGAGGCGGGAGACGGCGCTCGACTGCTGGCTGGCGAGAGCTGCGATCACGGCAGCTTCGTACTGTTGCTTCCAGCAGTCAGGTGATGCGGCGAATGGCCGGTCTCCGGGCGGGCATCCAGCGTGGCGGGGGAAGCGGGCCTGGCTGCCCAGAACTTCCCCTGCGGTGTGGCGAGGGGCTCCCTCTCGACTGCCGGCAGCGGCAGCGAGGTGGGAGTCGGCGCTCGAGAGCAGGCTGGCGAGAGCTGCGGTGCAGGCTTTGCTGCCTGGCTCTGTTTACTGGAAGATGCCTTCTTGTTTCCCATGATGTGTTTCTCCCACGAGTCTTCGGCGTGATGCTGCGTGATGCTTCCTCCTCGGAGTCTACGGCGCCTAGGAGTTGTGCAGGGGGAAGACGGGGAAGACTGCGCAACACGGACCACTGAGAAAACAGTCCCTCCCACAACTTACCCTGGGCCAATGACAAGAGCCCGGGCCATGGGAAGAAATAAAGACACCTGAAGGCTGTAAACCCAAGAAACCATCCTAATGAATCAACACCGAGAAAGCTTTAAATCTCTCAGGTTTCCCATTGCTGGAATGACGTGTTTGGAGAATTCTTCTCCAAATTGAATTTTAAGATAAGTGATATTGAGCTATGCTTATTCATAAGAAATACAGGTGCTAAGAAGGCAGTGGTGTATGTATGCTAGGACCGTGATTTGGGCTATCATTAGGCCTAGCTGATCTGGTAATAAGGGGTTGCTGGTTACATGTTAACTTCACGAACGTACATTTAAATAAATTTTACATGAAACCATCTGTAAGGTACTATGAGATAAACAACAATTATAAAATTTAAAAAAAAAATGCAACTTTATATATATAAATTTCAGTCATCTTTCTTTATGATAAACTGGATTGTCACACATTCAAAATCATTGGGTGATAAATTAATATCCAATAGAATTCAAATAAGTAGTGGTAGTAAAGGTATCAAAGGGGAGAAAGCAAATACGGAAAAGTCAAAGGTGGATGATTTGCATGTGACAGTAAATGGGGAAACAACATCGAAGATGTTGGAAATAATAACGGAAATAACGCGGAAATAATAGCGTCTCTACACATGGTAATAAATATGTTACACAGAGATTTGCAAAATAGTCAAAGAGAAATATGTGCATTGAAAAAGGAAAATGAAGAATTTAGACGAGAAAATGAGAAACTGAAGAAGAAGTTAAATGAAGGTGCATTATATTCAACTGTAACGAATAAAAGGAGAGCTGCAACTGAAATGAAGCATAACTTCAACCGAAAATGTGGAAATATGAACAAGCATGAGGAATTAGAAATATAAGAGGAGAAAAATACAATGGAAAGTGAAGTGAAAAGTGCCAATCAGAGTAATTCAAAAGATAGTGTAAGTGATAGTAAAAAAAGAGTGCTAGTAATTGGTGACTCATTATTGAAATTTGCTGGTGAAGCATGTAGGGATGAAGGCTATGAAGTAAGATGTTTTTCAGGCATAAAGTTAGAGGAACTTCAACACAAAGTGAGTGAACTGAACTTGGAGAAACATAATCCTGAGGTGGTTCAAATCCATGCTGGTACAAATAACATTAGACGGGGAGTGAGGGCTGAAGAAATATTGGGGGAAACAATGGACTTGATAAACTGCATCAGATGCATAGTGCCAGAAACCAAAATAGTAGTAAGTGGGGTATTAAGAAGGCATGATGTAGGCTTAGGAAGAATTAGAAGAATAAATGAAAACTTGGACTGGTTGTGCAAAACAAAACAGTGCTTAATGGTAGATGGTAATTTTTGGGTAAGCAATTATGATTTTGGTATAGATGGAGTCCACCTAAATAGAAGGGGATCCTCAGTATTTGGCAATTTATTGTGTAATGTAGTTTCATCGCTGTTAAAGGGAAAGTAAATGGCAAGGAGTTGTATGCTAATAGTTACTTAAATCCAGGAATGGCTCATAAGCCACCAGTTGAAACAGGCACGATAAAGGATATAAAATTGGGGGTGAGTAATATTTGTAACAATATAGACACAAATTTACGCTTAATACATCAAAATGTACAGTATGCTTAAAATAAATTAGTGGAAATAGAAGGTATATTAAATGAATTTAAACCTGATATTTTGATACTGACAGAACATGGTCTTAATGAAATGCAGATTAAATATTACAACATAAAAAATTACAAATTAGTTACTAGTTATTGTAGACAAAATCATAAAGGTGGGGGAGTTGCTATTTATGTAAAGAATGGGATAAATTTTACTATATATGATTGGGATATATGTCATGAACTGGAAATGACTTTTGAAGTAGCAATTGCAAAAATACAAACAAAATTAGAAAATTATATAATTATTGGTCTATATAGAACCCCGTGTTCCAAAGTAGATGACTTTTTGAACAATCTTGCGCATCTTTCAAATAAAGTACATGATAAGAACAAAAATATTAGAATTATGGGAGATCTAAATTTAAATTCTCTTTCAAATACTAGTGGCTATAAAAAATTATGCAATCTACTCAATAGCTTCAATTTATATAACACTATTAATGGACCAACCAGAATCACACCAAACACATATTCTGTTACTGATCATGTGATAACCAATTTAGAATGTGGTAGATATGCTGTAACGGTAGAGGAATTCTGTATATCAGATTACTGTGTGCAGATTATGGATATATTAAACAATGATAAAATTCTTGAACAATTTAATTATAAAACTATATGACAGACAACAATAAATTATGTAAATCTCATGTATGAAAGCTTAATGCAAGAAAATTGGGAAATAGTTTATAAAACACAAGACAGTAATCTAAAATGGGAACACTTCTTTCAAATATTAACAAGACACTTTAATAAGCACTGCCCCATTAAAAAAATTAAGGTCACAAATAAGGGAGATCAACATATACAAAAACCAGTGCATATAAAAGAATTAAGGGAAAACATAAAAGATTACTACACCTTTTTTAAGTAGACAAACTTAGATCTATTTAAATGTAAACACAAAAGTCTAAAAAAACAATATTCATTAGCACTAAATAGCTTAAAGAGACAGCAATATGGTAACAAAATAATAGAATCAAATAATAAAGCTAAGACAATTTGGGGGATAGTAAAAGGAAATGATACAAGCAAAAATAAGCAAGAAAACATAAAAATAGTTGAAAACGGTCAAACTATAAATGAGCCATATGCAATATGTCAGTATTTTAATAAATATGTTATAAACATAACAAGGGAAGAACAGAACATAATAGACAACAATCCTTATGAACTGCCAGAATGTGCGAATTTTATATATCTGGAGGAAACTACAGCAAATGAAGTCGAAAAAATAATAAATAAATTAAAAAGTAAGGTGTCATCAGGTTGGGATGGAATATCACCTAAAATCTTAAAGCACTGTAAAAATGTATTGATCACTATTCTAGTACACCTTATAGATACTTCATTAAACAGTGAAAAGTTTCCAAATTCTTTAAAAACCGGTATAGTTAGACCAATCCTTAAAAAGGTGGATAAAACACAAATAGTTAATTATAGGCCAATAACTCTAACTTCTGTTTTTGCAAACGTATTTGAAAATATATTAAGCTCCAGACTGATAGGTTTAATAAATAAATATAACTTGCTTAGCTCTTCTCAGCATGGCTTTAGACGCAATTTATCCACTACCACTGCAATGGCCGAACTCTATCATGAAATACTTGAAGGACTTGATATGGATAATAAAGCTGTGGGAGTTTTCTTAGATTTATTGAAGGCTTTCGATAGTGTAGTTCATGATAAATTACTGAATAAGCTACAAAAATATTGCATTAGGGGAAAATTCTTAAAAGTTATTGAATCTTATCTGTCAAATCGTAAACAATGCACACAAATATATCATCAGGAGCAATGCATGACAAAAGTCACAAGGTCTAACTTTGAATTAATAAGGATTGGTGTGCCTCAAGGATCTGTACTTGGACCACTCCTGTTTTTATTACATGTAAATGATCTTCCTAAATCCTCAGATTATAAAATAATATCATACGCAGATGATACACCAGTTGTTTTTACAAGTAAAAAATATACACTGTTTGGAGAATTTAATAACCAGAAAACCACAGGATATATATGATTACTTAAAAAATAATAACTTAAAGGTGAATATACAAAAACCTAATATGATCAGATTACAGCAGCAAAGTAACAGGTATAATCATAGACTAAATTCAAAAATACATGATGAAACCATTGAGCAAATAGAGAAAATAAAATTTTTAGGAGTAATTATAGATTAAAATATGTCCTTCAAACATCACGTTGATCATGTACGTAATAAAATTAGTACTTATTTATATCTTTTAAGATGCCTAAAAGAGTTCCTAGATTTAGAGCATTTAAAGTTATATGGATTAATATACACGCATCTACAATATGAAATTAAAATCTGGGGTAGCACATGTATGGTAAACATTAACAGGTTGTTAATAATACAAAAAAAATGTATAAGATGTATTTATAATTTAAGCAACACAGAATCCTGTAGACAAACCTTTGTAGAAGCCAATATATTAACTGTCATATCGTTATATGCATATAAAGTAATTATAGTATTAAAGTAATATAGTAAAGTAATTATATAGACTAGTAGACTTTTGGGTGTATTTTTGTTTTTCTTATAATGTAAAATGACATATCCTCTGTATGAAATATAGGGGATGAATAAATTGAAATTGAAAATGTTTGTAGTAAGTAAGTCACACTCTGTACATATTAAAGATAGCCATATGTATAATACCAGATTGTTAAATAATTACTATAGAGATAATATTAGTAAATGAGCCACAGAAAAGGAACCCCTTACTATGGGTAGAGTACTCTATAACAGGTTACCAAGTGATATTAAAGCTCAAAGAGGCAATGAATTTCAAAAAAGACTAAAAATGTACCTAATACAGAAGTGCCTATATAGAATAGATGAAATGTAAATATTTTATGATTCTTGAAGATGCTTGAAACTTGTATAAGTCTATAAGCAAAATATTCCTCATTGTGTCTTCTCAGTAAAACAAGTGTGTTTATCCACCAATAAAAGAGCTAAGTTGCTCAGACAAATCTGTGCTTGTGCTGACCATAAATAAAATTGTATTTATTTCAGGGCTGAACAATTCATTTTTGAACTTTTAGTAGTGGAAGGAAATGTTAAAATCAGTAAACATAGTTTATAAATATAAAAATTATTTGTGGTTGGTTTATTGACACTCGTCACTTACTTTTTCATATATTTATGAGAGACTAGTTTCAAAGGCCCTGGCCTCCATTTTCAATCTCTTCCCAACGTTGGGAAGAGATTGAAAATGGAGGCCAGGGCCTTTGAAACTAGTCTCTCATAAATATATGAAAAAGTAAGTGACGAGTGTCAATAAACCAACCACAAATAATTTTTATATTAATTTTGACGTCACTGTTACTAAATTCCTCCAAACACACATAGTTTATAAACTTTGCACTTACAAAATCATGTTCATTTAATTTAATTTGCAATGGTTTGAACGGAGATGTTAGAAAATTCTTGACATGAATTTAACAATTTCAGCTCACTTTTCAAAAACAGTACATTAAAAGAGTAAACGCATGGCTCTTTCAGTTCACATAGTATGTTTGTTGGAAAACTGTTATCTTAACTCGAAAAATGTTTAGAAGCCAGTAATACTAAGAATTTCAGTGTTTCTGTGTTTCTAATTTAGTTTGTGCTATTAATGTGTCCAGACTTGGAAAAATCATTAAGTACAGAAAACCTTAAGTGCGAAGACTTGACAGTTTCTCCTTCTTGGTAGTTCTTTGTTCTCTTCATTAGCAATGCTAATAGTTTGTGAGCATATTTAATTAAATCCTGTATTTCTACTATTTTGCAGTGAGCTAATAAATTTATTTACTTTTTCCATATAGTAGTAGATGTCCTTTGCTCTTGGTCAATAAAATTTCAAAAATAATATCTGAAAATCAAAAACTCTACTGAACAGAATCAAGAAAACATTGTTTTGAGTCCTTGAGAGTTATGGCACAAAGTCTGAACCCATGCTGACCTCTTTGGTAGAGCAGTCCCCAGGTTTCCCTTTCATTGAAGTACAAATACTGTGACTTTGTGGTTTTGTAGAATTAAAAGTCCAATTTGCAGAAATTCAGAATGTGTTTTATTTCCGTAGAAATACACTCTGGTCAATCCTTACAGTAGCAGAATTACCTCACATACACAATTACAATCTTCCCAGGTCATTGACCACAACAAAGAGCTCACTTTCAAAACACACCAGTTCCAATTACAACTCTCGTTACGACTCTGTTTACGACTTCACGCTGGCCTGTCGCAATCTCTTATATATACCTGCATTGATAATTTGAAACTGTTCTGTAACAAAAAAGAAATCGAATTATTAAATTTTAGATGAGTCGTATTTCTTTTAGATGAGTCTTCTTTCGAATGTTCTGTAAGACATCACCAGACAGAGCATGAACGTTCCAAACTTCTAACTTTATCTGTATTGGCAAGCCTTTTATCTCCGAGCTATTTTTATCTGTTTTTGCAGGCTCTTTATCTCCACACTGCACTATCTGTCTGTTATCGCACCGCACCAAACCCTTTGTGCGTATATGCCACCAGTTGTAATAATGGATTTGCGACAATACTTAGATAATTTCTATAGTCATGAATTGTATTTGTAAGCTTCAAAGCAAAATTCCATCATATAGGTGCAACACTTAACACTATCATAAGGCTTTAAGAGCATCTGTATGTGAAACGGAATGCGAGAAGAAAGTGGCTAAACCATTAAGAGAAGCAAAAAATTGTCTGATTTCCTTAATAGAATTCACAAATTGGGAAAGTATAAGATTAAGTCTGTGACTGTAACAGTGAATGAAGGTAGCAGCAGGATAAAGGTTTTAATTAAAGTCTGAAGTCTAGAAACAAGTCTAGCCATTAGTGCAGCACCATTAAAAGTTTGAGCAACAATTTCTTTTGAACATCTTAAGTTATTCTATAGTCTTTTTTACATACTCACATCCACTATTCAATCAGAATATACATCAATGAAATTAGAAATCATACTCCATGTACCATGCAGAATTCCAAAATTCAGTCATGTCCATATGACACATTTCAGAGATGCTCATCTATGTATAGCCAAACAAATCCCTGATATGCTAAATCCTGCATTTTCTGCCTGATCCCTCTTTGCTTATATACAGGGATAGGAAGTTCGTACTGCCTGCCATTCCCTATGCAGGTTGTGACCGACCTTCTCCCGGCATCCAAACAAGTCATAGATAAGAAACGTACAGCGGACTGGCATTGAATAAGGTTGCCCAGAGAGAAAAAAATGACTTATGAGACATTCGTAAATGCATATCTATTTAGAACATTATGTACAACATACAAATTCTTACATAGTACATATGGGTTTGCCTCTGGCTGATCTCATTATTTCAATAGGTACATTGTGGCAACACCCAGGCAATGATAATGCGGATTGTCACATTTCCTGATCAAATGTAAAATAATATCCAAATAATAAAATTACTTTCTTAAATATCTGAAGACTCTTACTAGACAAAATGACAAAGCAGGAATGTTACTACATATTTACTCATCTGCGGCCGAATTATTAAAAGCAATAATGTACCTCTGAAGCCTTTCAAATAAAAAACTCATTCTATGTCCCGTAAAACAAGACTTAGTTGATTGATAATCTGTTTCAAATTCTTTTATGATTTCAGCTAAATTAGTTTCTCGATCTGGCTTCTCTTTTTTCCATGTTTGCTGAAGTATCCCACTGAAATGTAAATGTAAATAATGAAGTAAATAATAAGGACATGAATAAGTACACTTCTAGAAAACATAAAATGGCTGTACAGCAAATTTAGTTGCTCATATTTGAAGCATAACAAAGATGTTATTTGAATGTCTTCCTTCCCACCAACGTGCTCTATGTCATGCAATTACACCTGTTTTGCAGTAATGAGTTGCATTCTACAATGAACCTTGCCCTTGCTAGGTAGCTCTGCATTGTATAGCCATGCCTGGCCGCTCTTACACTGCTCAAGGAAATCGGTACAAACTTCCTAGCTCTGCTCATATAATATTGAAGGCTGCTGCAGAAAGCATATGAAGCTCTGTGCTCTCCTCTGTTCAGTGGTAGATAATGAGATATTCCATTCTACACATCTATTCTTCATGAGAGAAACTAGCAATATTATATTAATATAATTGTTATTTATTAATTTATAATTTTCTTTAGATATAGGCTTCGGTGATAGCTTTGATAGCCCACAATATATGCTACAGTAATAAGGTAATTGTATGTTTATATGTAGACAATGGGCTAGTAGCATCAAATAATCAAAAGGATTCTGAAACATTGATCAGACAGCTGCAAACAAGATCACAGCTAAACCAGTTAACTTCTTTCTTGGTATTGACATTTGGCATCTTCATGATGAGAGTGTCAAGATAAGCCAGGAAGCATATGCAAAGAAAATACTTCAAATGTTGTGAATGGAGCGCGACAGACCAATGTAAACTCCCATGCTAAACCAAAATGTGACCGTGAGAAAAGAAAAAGTGACAGTCTACACCCTATAAACAAATAAACAAGCTTGGTGCTTTAATGTATTTTGTGCTCAACCATGCCAAACTTTAGTATTTATACAACTGGTAACTGTACTTTAATGGGCATCATTAAAGTACACCTGTTCATTAATGTATTAGTATTCGACCAATCAGAAGTGGCCACGTAACATTGTGAAAGCTCAAGTATGATTATTCTTGTTTCAATCGACAACGGTACCAGTGCCAGTTTAGAAAAAATTCAAAATGCCTGACATTAGTAACAGTGACATTGAACTTACACCCCAGATATTAAGGCAGAAGCACTCAATGCAGGGGTGGTTCTCCCTTGATGTATTTGAATTGCTGAGTCACCTACTTGTTTTTTAATAACTTAAATGGTTATGTTTTATTTTCTAGCATTTAATTTTCATTTATAAACATTTTCTAAATTATATTTTGTAATGGAACTGCTATCTTGGCACCCGCATGTCGATAATGCAGCTCACTTACTTCCAACTAGTGATTTGTTATTAAATAGCCAATATGACCATAACACATGTGGTGGGAGAGGAGTGGTTGGAGGGGCAGAATGTACTATTGCTTTTCTTTTCTGTCTCCTTCCAACTCCTCTAGTCAGTGAACTTATAAGGGTAGGGTTGTCCGGTTTGATAGTTTTTTGTTCTGCAGTTGTTAAAATTTTACTATTGTCACGCGAGCATCGGAACACCCTATAGAGTGGGCGACAGGAGACGGGTCGGCGTTCGCCCCGCCCCCTCGTTTGTCTTATAGCGTTAAGAAGGGATGGTTAGGAGAGGGATGTCGGGCCCCTGAGCCGTCTCTTTACCCTTCTCCTAGGTTCTGGAAACTCGGGACATTCAATCTAATCGAGAACCTTCTAGATCGGCAAGCGGACCCTATATAAGCAACACGTCGTGCGAGGAGGAGTCAGTCAGTTCTTGGTGTAAGAATGCAGTGCTAGTGTACGACGAGAGCATCGGAACATTGTACGTAACTACGAGTGCAAGTGAAATTGTAACCGACGAACTGGTGAATCGTAATTGTGTGCATTACGTAATTCTGTGTAATTGGCAAGAGTTTAACTGTAAGTCGGTGGAAATAAAGATCATTTTTGAGTGGTGAAATTGGACTTTTCATTTCACGAACCCACAAAGTCACACTATTAATGTTGGTTTTTTGTACATCTTTTATGCATCGGTTGAGTGGATTAGGATCTATTTCTTGGAATTCTTTTTGTTGTAGTAACTCTAACATTTTTTGCTTGTATGTAGCTGTGTCTAAAATTACTATTTTGTTCCCTTTATCAGCCCTTGAGAAGATTACATCCTTTTTCCTTAAAGATTTAGATAGATAGATAGATAGTTTTATTCACCTTATTATCTTAATTTGTTTCAAATGTTTTCCTGGTTTTCTATTTATTAAGTTTTCCCATATAGGAGATGATTTTTTCCTAATTATAATTTTGTCCATGGTTTCCAAGCCTTCTACTGCTAATTCTATATCTGCAATGAATTCATCCTGGTTGCTGGAGTATGTTATACATGTTTTTAGGCCTTGGTTAAGCACATCTATTTCTTCACTGTTAAAATTTTGCTTTGAGAGATTAATTACATTGTCTAGGGATGTGTTCTTTGCTGAAATTTTGTTATGTTTTGGTTGCCAATGATTATGGTTATGCTTTAGTTTCTTCTTTTGACGATAAACTTTCTCTTTGACTTTATAATTTATATGTTCAAATTATTTGGTCTCTAAATGGTCCCATGTTGTGTTTCCTAGTAGTTTTACCAGTTTCAAATGTAGGTTGTACAATGTTGCTCATATTAATTTTTAGTTGAGTCATATTTATTACACATCTGCTTCACTTTCGTACCTATTTTGAGGACATGTTTCGCAAATCATCGTTTGTATCTTCGGCTCTTATGCGACTAAAGCTTGATCCAGTGGTGTGGGTAATTCTGGAGTTGCTGCTGCCATATGTTGATTTAGTAATGAACTTAAATGTGGGGTTCTCTTCTGGCGGGATTTCAAATTTCATTAGTTGGTTTTTATGTTTTTCTATGTATATTCTCTCCCATATGACGAGTTCACTATGTTTTTGTACGTATTTTAGTAATTCTGTGCTATCTTCAATTTCATGATTTTCAGACCAGAAATGAGCTGCTATTGCGGACTTATCAATATTTTTGTATCTTAAGTGCCTGAAGTGTTCTTTCTTTCTAGTGCCTATGTTTCTTTTTGTCCTCCCTATGTACATTTTTTCACAGTCTTTACACTTAATCTTGTAAATGCCTGACTTTTCCTCTGGTTTTATCTTATCAGTATTATTACTGTGAGGTAGGTTTTTAATGTTGTAATTGTTTTTTGGTGCCAATGTTATATTGTATTTCTTGAATATTTTTTGGAACTTTTTTGTGGCCCAGGGGTGGTATGTAAATTTAGCAAATCTAATTTCTTGTTTTATTGGTGTGAGAGCTGTGATCTGTTTTAATCTCTTTTGAAGTTTGAATGATTTTAGTTTTTTATCTACAAGGTTTTTTCTATATCCATTTTTAATTGCAGTTTTTAAGATTTGATGGTATTCGTTTTGATATTCTTGCTGGCTGAGGGGTAGATTTACTAATCTGTGTATGAGACTGTTGATGGTGGCATGTTTGTGTAGAATTGGTTTGAAACTATTTGCTTTGATGTAATTATCTGTGTGTGTTGCTTTTCTATGGATACCAAATTCTAGTTTTTCATTGCTTTTTGTGATTTTAAGGTCTAAAAAAGGTAGAGTACAGTCCTCTTCAGTTTCCACTGTGAATTGTATGCCGGGTTCTTGCAGGTTGAGTAGTCTCAAAGCATCATCTATTTGTTTGTAGGGCACTATTGCAACGTACATATCTGTACCATGTTTTAAAAATATGAGGGAAGGCTTTAGTTATATGTGTTTCGAAAAAGCTCATGCATAGATTGGCCAAAAATGGTGATAGCGGGCTTCCCATAGCTAGTCCTGAAATTTGTTTATAATATTTTCCATCGAAAACAAATAATTTTAATGTATACATATTTCAGTCATTGCCAAATATTCTTCTATTGCATTGGCATCTAGGTTTATAGAATTTAGCCATTTTTCAGTTGAATCAAAAGTTTGTCTAATGGAATGCTAGGGAAGAGGGAGCGGACATCAAAGGATACTAAAGTGTCATGAGGTTTTAGTTTAAGATTTTGAATTTTTTCTACCAGGTCTAAAGAGTTTTTTATGCTCAGAGTATGGAATTGTGGAAAGGACTGAAATTTTTTGGACAGCCATTCTGCCAGAAGGTAAGTAGGAGTGTTTATATTATTTACAATGGGTCTCATGGGTATGTTGGGTTTGTGTATTTTAGGCAAACCATATAGTCTTGCAAGGGTAGGGTTGTCCGGTTTGATAGTTTTTTGTTCTGCAGTTGTTAAAATTTTACTATTAATGATGTTTTTTTTGTACATCTTTTATGCATCAGTTATTGCTCTTGTTACATGATGCAATATGTCGTGTGAATCGTCTGTCCTTTGAGTACTGTAAAGCATAGTGATGCTGTCATACATATAGATGAGTGTTGTGATAATACCTTTGTAATTTCTAAGTTAAAAGAAAACTCTTCATATCAAACTTGTGAGGCGATTACTAATGTATATGAATACCTTAAAGAAGAGACAGTGCATAAGGATTGCTACTTTCCTGAGAATTTCAGAGTGATTAAAAAAGTGCATGAAAGAGTTATAAATGACAACAGAAAACTGGAGACTTTCATGAGAAATGAATACTGAAAATTATGTTAAATAGCTATGCACAATGTAAAATCCAAATTTTTCCCCCTAACTCAGTGCTAGTTATAGATAATGCTTCTTACCATAATACTAAAACTTCAAACTCTTTAAGCAGAGATATACTTTCTTGGTTACAACATCACAATATCCCGTTTGATGAAAATAGCACCAAAACAAAATTTTATGATTTAATTCTATCCAACAAGCCGAACCAGAAGAACTATTTTACTGACCAAATGTTGTCAGAATATAAGTTGCTTCCTCCATACCATCCGAATCTGAATCCTATAGAATTAAATGGGCAGATGTCAAACACTGTGTTGCTTGTAGAAATGTAACCTTTAAAACAAAAGACGTTG
>CM060948.1:264843555-264890689 GCA_030765055.1 Mantis religiosa
AGATGCCGTATCACGCTCAGCGTTGCCAGCTTGTTATCCCACTCCTTTTATATTTCCCTCTCTCTCGTTCACTCATACAACATGCACGTCTGCTTGGCGCATACGTAAGGGTAAGCAAATTATATTTCACAAACTTTTACAATGTTGCAGTTGCCATAATAAAAATTGGAAAGAGCATTTTCGCAGAGTATGTATATTTTAAATACTATAACTATATTTATAGTTTATGAATTACCTGTTTTCCTAATCCAATGGAACTGCCAGTGGCTCTCATACATATCGCTGTCATTGTCACTTCCTTTAAGAGACAATTCGTCATTGTCACTGTCTTCATCGTCTGATTCTTGCAAATTTATGATTATAGGTTCCAAGAACTCGTCGCGTGCTATTTGTTTCTTAAAATCGTCTTCTTGAAGGATTTCTGCATGCCTCACGCAGTTTTCTCAGTCCTGTTGTGTTATCTTTTCAATTTCTTCGTAAACAAGTCGTTCAACGTCCGTCAGTTTAAAAGTATTTTTATTTTTGCAATCCCCCTTTTTATTTGAGCCCACACATACTCAATTGGTTTATATTGGCAGTGGTAAGGTGGGAGGCGTATTGCGTCGTGTCCCGTTACAATTGCAAGTTGATCCAGCTGATACACTTTTTCCGTGTTTTTAAACGGAAGTATTCTTTTCAATAACTCATTTTTAGTTTCTGTTTCAGAAATGTTTTTGAAGAACGTGTACACCTTAAAAATAGTACTTCGAGCCTGACTTCGCAACACCAGCCTTTTTGACTCGTCACTAAATTCTCACTAAATTCACCGCAAGAAGCCATTGCACTATTTAACTCTTACTCTACTCTTGTGTAAAGAACAACTGATTGATATTGATCTGAACTCTCCTGAGTAAATAAACACTTCTTATCCAGCATTCGTTCATAAACATAAGCATACAGCATTCCACAGGCTAACAGGAAATGTGTTTGCTCTTTCTCGAATTTAACACCTTGACTTATTCACAGTAATCCTTTTATCCGTCATGTCAGTAGTTTAAATTTCATTTCTGAGTAATTCAAAGTGTATGTACATACAGACTAACCACTTCGAACTCTCTAGAGTAAATAGAGATTACGAACCATTCATAAACAAAGATATAATGTGGCCAGACACGTTCTGCCAGGGCAGCCGGAAATTTGTTTCCTCTCGCTCGAATTGGTTTATTCAAAGCAATTCTTTTATCACGTCATGTCAAACATTTACGTTTCAATTCTGAGTAATTACAAAAATACGTACACGCATACATGCCAACCAATAATGATATTCATACAGTGCTTACGTCGCGATTTATTGTTATAGTACAGGTAATAGTGGTTTATTTATTTGTATTAGAAAAACTATTTCAGCTAAAAATATGGGGTTTTCATGATTATGTTAGATATATTACTCTCTACCTTCCACATGGATCAGTTTCGGCAAAATCTTAATTTTTGTCTTAGCGCGAATAGTAGTTCATGCAGATTGATTAGTTTGACGCTCCTCACACACCACTTAGCAGGAATGTAACACGACAACACCGTAGGACTCCGATTGGTTGCCCACCTAGTAGTACTCAAGGACAAACGCCTTTCCATTTGAAATACATAATAGTGATTCGTTGTTAAAAGGTCATAGGTGACCGTAACACTTGCGGCGAGTGATGAGAGGTTGGAGGGGCAGAATGCATTGGTGGTTACCATGGCTACGGATTCCATTCACAGAAGCAGTATATTCTGCACCAACTACTGTTACCAACACAATACAGGACCTTCTTCCTACTTTTTCGTTTATTGAAAAGAAATTTGTTGGTAGAAATGGTAAATCATTGAAGCAAGCCCGACGTGTCATTTGCTACTGTTTATTATCTATTTGCATTCTGTGTAAAAAGTAATTTCTTATTTGAATTAGTGTTTTAGTGTAAATTAGAGTAATTAGAATCAGTGATTATTGTCTGATATATGGAGTGTTTAATTTTTCACATTTAAGGTATTCACAATGAATACAACAAACGACTTGATGTGTCTCCAAACATCCTTTTCTTTATGTAAAAATGATAAACGCGCGGGGCTAAACGTCAGTGGGCCAAGTAGGTAGGTGCTATGTTTAGAAAAACTTTTCGACACACCAGGAAATTTAAGACGCGTTGGTATGAGAAACATAGTTTTGTCGGACTGAAAGGTCTGAGAAAAAACACTAAGAGAATTGCAGACGCTCTTCGGGAAAACTCATATATAGGACTCTTTAAAATAAAGGTAATCTTAAGGATCTTTTGGATTCATATATAGAGGGAAGTACCATCGAAATTCCAACCACTATTATAGCAAAAAAATCCGCCTTTGCGCTGCTGATTTTGCGAACTTAGTTTAGCCAATTTTCCGAGTCACCTAATTAATTCGTCCAGAGTCGCGCCTGATGTATGTAGCTAAAGAATGGGATATCGCTAGGCACACGGCCAAAATGATAGTAAGGTAAGTAAATGTACGGATATAAGCAGTAATTTCGGAAATATGTAAATAATTAACTTTATCGTAATTAGAATAGGCTGGTGCACTAACAAGCAGGAATATAGTGGAAAAGTATTAACTGGAAGGACTATGATTTAATAGTATAAAGTAAGTAGTAGAGATATGGAGATTCAGAAACAGCTTTGTTAGCTGTTCCTAAAACCCCACACTTAAAAATCTACGCGAAAACCATCTGTAAAAATATCGAGGTGACTTGTTGGTTGTTTTAGAATCCCCATTTTAAAATATCGAAGGGTTGCTTGAATTGTAGCACGTGCGTTAATTTCAGAGACAGCTTCGTTAGCTGTTCCCAAAACCCCACACTTAAAACTCGACGCGAAATCCGCCTGTAAAAATAATGAGGTGAGGTGTTGGTGGTTTTAGAATCCCCATGTTAAAATATCGAACGGTCGGTTGGATTTTAATACGTGCGTTAGGTGTTCTTGAAACCCCAAACTTGAAAATCGAGTCGAAATCCGTCTGTAAAAAATATTGATATGATGATGTATTGGTTGTTGTAGAATCCCTGTGTTAAAATATAGAATGGTGTTGGTTGAATTGTGTGCATGTGCGTCCGCGCGCGCTAACGCGTCTCTCCCCAACGGCATCGTGTCATTTTGTCGTGGCGGACGGGTGGGTGGGCGGACGGGCAGGCAGGTAGCCGGGTTGGCGGGTAGGTGGGTACAGTCTGTGAGGTTTAACTAGTCGTGTGCCTTTTAGACAGAGAAAGGAATACTCACCGTCTCACTCTATGACGTAGCACGCAAAGCAGACACCCCAGCCAAGGACGCATCAGTGGCGGAGCGCCCCTTCTCCACTCCGTCCGATTGTTGCTCATCCCTCGATTCACAGTCAGAAATTTCAAACGAATCTTCGTTTTCTTCTTCCAATTCCAAGTCTTTTAAATTTATAACTAATCTGTCTGTAATTTCATCTATCAGACCGTCTTTTCCCCGGTAAAACTGTTTGGTGTTTTGTACATGTTCACACGCGCTTTTCCACTTTTCTGGAGTCACCTTTCTAATCGCATTATGAAACAAGGCTCTTACATTGACACTTTTAAATGAAATGTTATGTTTGAAATCAACATTCTTCACTTGTGCCCGTATAAGTTCTATAGCATTAAAGTCGCAGTGATAAGGTGGCAATCTTATTACGGTATGACCGTTTACCTCTGCGAGACTATTTCATACACTTTGAAATTAAATTTTTTTCAGTTTAATTAATTCGTATAGCACCGGATTTGTTGCTCGTGGATCAAACTCAATATTCCTATAACAAAGCCATTCCTGCATATGGGATTTGAGTGAAGATGAAGTGGGTGCTTTATTAATTTCTATGGAATGATAAGGGGCATTGTCCATAATGACACTATTAGACGGGATGTTAGGTAGTAATGTATTAAAAAACCAATCCTTGAACATGTTATTATCCATTTCTTCATGGTAGTCTTTGTTTGAATTTGACTTAAAAGTTAGCAGGGCATTAGGAATAAATCTTGCTGAATATCCAGCTTGTTCAACTATAAATCTGTGCCCTTTGCCAATTGGTGTTTTAAGAGGGAAATCACCTTCATTTTCATCAGCGATACACTTCCACACCTTATTTCTCGTATGGCATATATTTTTCCACGTTTCGTCAAAGTACACCATAGGCCTACCTGTAGATCTCAGTTCTGTCATTCGTCTTAAAAATTTAAATCTTTTAGAAACAATATCCATTCGTCCCATTAAAAAGTGCCTTCCTTGTGAATTTTTACTGTAACTGAAATTAAGCTTTTTAAGAATTTTTCTTAAGGACCACACGCTTCCTTTAAGAAAGTCTTTAGCTTTTAAAGTCTCATATATGTCCAGAAAACTAGGTAGAAAGTCCGTACGATACAGCGAATAGATTGTTTGCTTAATAGCAGCAGCTGTGAATGAATCAATTTCTGTTTTTCGCACTCTTCTATTAGGGCGCTTTTTGCCTGGTGTTTGCAATCTACCGCCGCTAGCTTCTGCATTTTTGTGTTCTTTTAAATTCGTTGGACAGAACGAGAAGAAATACCTATAGCAGCAGCAGTTCTCTCAACGATACTCGTCACTGAAATAGTCGGCTTTCCACATTTAAAAGCTTCACATTCATCACTGAAGAAACTGTGAACTTTTGACTACAACTTCCCTAGAATCTGATTTTAGAACTTTCCCTCGGGATTCAACTTGAAGCAACACAAACATAACTAAAACTACAAGAAAATAATTCAACATTATATCCATATGTTGCAACAATGAAAACCTTTTTTGTGTCGTGTAAATCAACAAAACAAATTCACGTTTATATCGCTCATACGCCACTGACAACCTTTAATCAACACACAACGGAGTGGGGGTTGCGAGCGTCTACTTTCCACGAATCACTACAAAGCAATGGTTGTTGACCCGCCCACGTGTGCTAGACAAGCACAGCATTCTGCCTTAGACAAGGATAGTAGAGAATACGCCAACTTAAACCTCACAGACTGTAGGAAGGTAGGTGGGTAGGTGTGTGGGTGGGGTGTGGTTGGGACGGTGGGTCATTGGGTGGGTGGTTCGGTATGTCAGTCGGTTGTTGAGAGCGTGGGTAGATGGGTGGGCGGGTAGGTGGGTGGGTGTGCGGGTAGTTATGTAGGTAGGTGTGTGGGTTTATTTATTCATTCATTTATTATGTAATTTACGCCCTCCAACGTTAAGTCATATCAGACAATGAATGAAATGGGTGAAATGATGCTCAAATATGTTCAGGGTCCATGGAGCTTAGAGTTGCCCTACATTCGTCTTTCAGGATAAGGGAAACCCCGGAAAAAACCTTATCCAGGTAACTCACTCTAACCAAGATTCGAACTCGGGACCTCTTAAACGTGAGGCAGACACGCTACCATGTACGCTACCAAGGTGGGCAAGGTGGGTGGGTGGGTCTGTGGTTCGTTGGGTCGCTCGGTGGGTGTGTGGGGTGGGAGGCGCAGGCAGGTAGTGTAATGTAATTAACTGATGAATGTAATTACTGAAAAATGCGATGTGGTGCCGTGTCCGTTTCATCAGCCTTTCGCCCAGCCTACCCCTTCATTCCTGCATAGGGTGATGTATTTATTTATATTTGAATGTTGTAAGACTGAACTCTCAATCCCTCTCTCCTCATCGACGTTTATACAAGGCATCACATGTACTCGTCGAGTGTATTTATTTAATTCGGTGTTTATTCATTCGCTCATTCATTCATTCATTTATTGGGAACCAGAGGAATCAGACACTCTATGGATATGGGGTGCAACGCCGATCCTCCCCTCCTGCGTGCTGCGTCCTGAACGGCAAAGTGATTCTGTGAGTAAAAGAATTCATAGCAGTGCAACAATGTACTACAGGGAGGGTGCGCGATCGATCACTTAAAACTGTCAGTTGGCATCTAAAATTCCCAGATGCGTAGCGAAACAAGCGGAGTGGAGAGCGACATCAGCTTCTGGGAACATCTGCAACATTACGAGCGTATGCAGCAACACTGGGGGGATCATCACGAGAAAACGTGTGATGGAAAGTCTCATCAAACCTTCTGCGAGGATCCGGCACATCATGATAAAGTCACTTCATACGGAAAGTGTGGGATGCAGTGCAAGGAACTCGTCCGTTGTGATATTCCAATTAGATACGTAATTGTTTTTCAGTTGCATACTAGTAGAACTTTCAAGTCATTGCCAAAGTGGCTACATGCATTTACTTAGCACTATTATTTCGCAGAGAGACCATGCCTTACCCTTTATTTTATAAATAAGGTGAAATTGTGTGAAGAAATCAAATATATGAGTAACGGTTGTAAGCATTCTGTCACTTTTTAACACACAAAAAGGATTACACAGTAAACACACCTTTGGATTTAATCTTAACGTAAAAGTGCAACCGCATAAGCTGCTGAAACATCGAAAACGACAGAGCAAAACTTCGTATAGAAGTGTGTTGATAGAGCACATGTTTGCCACGTAGGAATAAACTAGCGCGACCATTCCCTCCAATCATAGTCGCAGGCGGAGTAATACATTTTCCCGTGTTGTTTACATGACCTCATAAATTAAGAACAGCACCAGTATAGGTACCTACAAGGGAATATCGCTTTAAGTGATAGTCAAATTTGTTAAAGTTGGTTGCTATTCAATGTTTCTTAAATGTCAGTCTCTTTCATGACCAAGAGATAAAGGAAAGAATGAGACTTCTTACTTGAAAAAGTGTAGGTATTGCACACTTCTCATAAAAAACAAGAAATGCCTCTGCAATGATTCACTACACGAAAAGAAAATGTACATGACGTAAATTGATCTACATTTTTGTGTGGTACGATTTTGTCTATCTCTTACGGCAGAAGTCACAACTGAATGGAGGGGATTTCTGTGGACATTCCCAGAAAATTCAAGATTTCATTTCATTTTATTTCATTTCTCCTAAAAATATCTTAAATATACAGTATTTTAATAAGTCGTTATTCCTATTTCCTATTCCTATTTCCTGTAAAGGGCACTCTGGAGTGGGGAATTTTCCTGAAAATCTTCGAATCGCATCCGCGGAGGGTACTGAACTTAATTATCAAGTTTAGTATTTAACCGACTTTTCGTTTTTCAGTTATACTGTTCAAACACACATATACGCACGCGCCCACACACACGCAAACACGCGCGCTTCCCCTGCCCCCTACACACATACATACAGGGACCTGTTTCTAGTAATGGTCTTTGGGGGGGGGGGGGGCATTCAGGTGACCTCAAAAACATATTTCAACTGATATCTCGGTATCGAATTTTTGGGCGGAATGCAATACTTTCCCTATTTATGTAAGCAAGTAGTGGTGAAAGTGAAAATATGGGTGCACAGACACACATTCCCGCCTATATACACGTGGTAGCGTATCTTTTTCACGTTTAAGAGGTTCCGAGATCGAAACTCAGTCAGGGGGATTTACATGAATAAGGTCTTTTCCAGGGTTTTCCCTTATCGTGAAAGATAAATGCGGGGTAGCTCAAGCTCTATGAGCCCAGGGTCTCATTTGAACATTATTTCATTCACTTCATTCATCCTTCGTATTAATATGACGCTGGCGGATATATATATATATATATATATATATATATGTGTGTGTGTGTGTGTAAATATACATACATATGTAATATAAAATAATATATATAACATACATAACATGAACGAGGTAAGATTGCGGACGTTGTAGACGGACGTACTGAAGGTAATTACGAGTTTCTCCTAAATGTAACGGAAATCAGCAAGAAAGCTGAGACAATACCTCAAAGAAAATATAAACAGAGAGGTAGTACCATTGAGGAAGGCTGCGTCAGAGTTAAAAAGTGAAGTGGGCGATAAAAATTATGCGTTAAACAAGTTTCAAATTGAACTGAAGAAGGCGAACGACCAGCTGCGTGTGAATTAGCACAATCTAGAACTACATTCGGTGTTCCACTACGCTCGTTGGAATGTGCTATATCTCTAGGTGAGAGGAACTACTTGTACGCCGCAAGAGGACCTAAAGCATTCAAGTTGTTGGTGTACAGCCAGTACAGTAGAAGCCCGAAATAGCGCGGCCCGAAAAACAGCAGATTCGGATTTAACGCGTGTAAAAGTGTCTCCGTTAAAAAGTATTTTAGTTGATTTTTTTATTCAGAAACTTGAGATAAAAATATTCGGCAAACAGGGGTTCTGCAGTATAATTTTCACCACCACCACCCCTATTCGTTAACACTAACCACTGCATTCCAGGAACGTAACAGTGGCGTGGTGTTAATGTTGCCTATGTTGCCGCCAACACAGCTAATAAATTGAAGAAAGTGTATCCACATTTTGCATTTTTTCAAAGAATAATGGAAAATCAAAGTGAATTCACTTTCAGATTTCAGTTTTATTTGTGATCAGTCCGCCGGGCCGGAGGGTGATTGATCCCCAGAGACCGCTCGTCTAGCATCCTGCACTTCTAATTAGATCGGTATTTGCCTGTCTCCGCCGAAGAAGACAGTCTATGTGGTATTGAACAACTTAAATAATTTCAACTGCAATGTTTGTAATTATGATTGCATTAATAGGAACAGGTTTCACAACTAATTCAGCCAGGTAAATTAAGTGGACATTTTTCTGCAAGGACTGCATCCCTTTTCTAACAAATATGTTAACTGAGTAGCATAATGCTGTCCACACACACACACACACACACACACACACACACACACACACACACACACACACACACACACACACACACACACACACACACACAAATGGCAATGAAGAACAAGATGACGGTGAAGATGATAGTGGTGAAAATGACGTGGAGGTGGAAGAAAATATTCTGAATATTAGTGAAATGCTAATTCATTTAAACAAAGTGATTATGTGGAGGGACAGGCAAAATAAATAAATCAGCATTCATCTCCTCTATCTTGCCACAAAACGCGGAGAGAAAGCGTAGTGCAAGACTGCGATTAAAATACCTAAGAATATTAATTTTTCGTTAAATTCATATGAAAATTTAATAAATCCTAATATTGCTACTATAATTCTTGCGCTGAATAAAACTTGCATCTTTTTTTAAACAAAGGAAAATCGGTTAGTGTAAAATAAAAACAGTGGAATATAAAGTAAAAATGTGTGTAGTGTTTAACGCCCGCTTTTACTACATACGGCACCGCAGGCGATGACACTGATGATACATGAGATGAAGATGGAGCACCGGTGGAATGAGATGGCGGGAGAAACCGAAGATCCCAGAGAAAACCCGCCCCAGCGCCTTGTTGTCCACCACAAATCTCACTTTGCGGTCGCCTGGGATCGAACCCGGGCCGCCTTGGTGAGAGGCAAGCGGGGTAACCACTGAGCCAAGGCGCGGCCTGAATATAAAGTAAGATCGGTTACAGGCTAGAATACATCTTCCAGCATAACTGGTGAGTAATTTTAAAAATACTGCAATATATGTACCGTATATACGAAAGTTTAATACTAATCTGTAATTTATTATTACATGCATATTTCCCTCCTCCAACTGCGTGGGATTAATTTTTGCCCCTTCTACTGTTGCTATATACCACGGCAAGGTAATAAAGCGGGGGTAAAGGATGTCCCCCAACAACTGCGTTATTTTGGGCTTCTACTGTATATACTGAATATTTATTATCTCCATACACCCAGCAACCTGAACTAGTGTGGCGTTGTTTAACAGAGCTCTCTTCTGAGTGACCTCCATGTATTTAATTAAATTCTCCCTGTGTTCAAAAATGATGTTGACGGTCCGTGAATGAAAGAAAATTCCATCGTGTCGATACAGAACGTGGCAATCGTTTCTGTACAACTTCATCAAGCACAGCTATTCCTTGAGGACAATTTGAAAAAAAATGTGCATATTCCTAGTAAATTTGCAATATATATATATATATATATGTGTGTGTGTGTGTGTGTGTGTGTGTGTGTGTGTGTGTGTGTGTGTGTGTGTGTGTGTGGTGTGTGTGTGTGTGTGTGTGTGTGTGTGTGTGTGTGTGTGTGTGTGTGTGTGTGTGTGTGTGTGTGTGTGTGTGTGTGTGTATCTTTCAGTATATGTTAGAGGTATGCCAAGCGGAAATCCTCACACTGGTGTTTATTGAGGTTCAATGAGAATTTCGTTTTTGAAGTGCACTTAAAAACAGTTCCTTTTCCCAGATGGCCCTTCAGCATACTATCGAGAATAGCGCTAAAATTTATTAGGCCTCGAAAGATACCAGGGTTTTGTGATGTATCGGATTCATCATGACCTCTCAAAGCAGCTCAAATGAGCTGCAAAACCGTATACAGTTTATTATGATATTTAGGACATCTGTGTAACATTATCGTTATGCAGCTGTATGTTCCTTCTGTATGCACTGTCCATTCGTGCGGTAATATTAATACTGCCATACATTGCTAAACGTAATCATTTTTATATGAGACGAAGAAGACTCATGACCTTTTTTTTCTTTCTTGTTCCATTTAAAACCCGCCTTTAACTGCAATGGATATATCGACGGCCGTTCTCCTTTGGAACATATCGAAGGTGTTAACTGGTATTCGTTGGGTTTTAATCATTAGATCACGCACACATTCGCACTCTCATTCATACTTCCAGACTCTGGAGAAGATGAGGAATTATCTTGGTCGGAGAAAAATCCTCAACCCCACCGCCGGGAATCGAACTAGTGACCCCTAGCATGGCAGGCAGGTTTTATTTTGTTGTTGTTGCCTTCATTGCCTAAGCTGAATCAATTACAGCCATATATATATATATATATATAGTGACTTTGTGGGTTCGTGAAACTAAAAGTCCAATTGCACAGACTCAAAATGTTCTTTATTTCCACCGAATTACAGTTGGAACACTTGCCGATTACACAGAATTATGTAGTGCACACAAATACAATTCACCAGTTCGTCCGTCACAGTTCCACTCTACACTCGCAGTTACGTACACTCCTCCGATGCACGTACACAGTCTTCCAGTCCGTTACCTCACTGGCCGCTCTTCACAGCTGCTCGCCAAGAACTGAACTCTTCTTCGGCCCGGCGCGTCGCTTATATAAGACCAACTGACCTATCTAGGAGGTTCCGGATTAGATGAAATATCCCGACTGTTCCAGACGTCAAAGGGAGGGGAAGGAGGCGGCCAGCAACCAGTGACACTTTCCTCACCATCCCCTTCAGTGAACGCCATAGATAAATGGGTAGGCGTAGACTGAATGCTTCCGTCTGGCCCTACTAACGGCCGGTTCTATCGGGAGTTCCGACGTCCGGGTGACACTGCCCCCTCCTCAAAGCTGGTCGTCCCAAACAGCACCATCGTAGCGTGCCAGGCAATCCAGGTGTACCACCAACATCTTCCCTCGGGGCACCTTCTGGATGCGGTAGACCACGTCGTTAATCCTCTTCACCACCCGGTACGGTCCTTGCCATGGCTGCTGGAGCTTCGGGCAGCGTCCCTTGGTCCGGGTAGGGCGGTACAACCAGACCAGGTCACCTTGCTGGAACCCTTGGCTGTTGGCTTGCCTGTCATACCGGGTCTTCATGCGGTCGCTCGCCTTCTGGATGTTCTGGCGAGCCATCTCGTGTATGTCGTGGAGATGGTCCACCAGGTTCTCCACATACAGGGTCGCTGGCTGTTTCGCTTCCGGAGGGCTTCCAAAAGCCAGGTCGCAAGGGAGGCGTAACTCTCGGCCGAACAGTAAGCTGGCTGGCGTCATTCCCGTGGTGTCGTGTGTTGACAAACGGTAGACCAGCAAGAAAAGTGGCACCTTGATGTCCCAGTCTCGCTGATGGCTGGACACGACCTTCCTCAGATGTTCCTCTAAGGTCTTGATGTACCTTTCGACCATGCCATCCGACTGGGGATGTAGAGGTGTTGTGCGGGTCTTGTTAACCCCAAGTCTTTCTAGTGCCTCCTTCATCAGGTTGGACTCAAAATTGGTGCCCTGGTCACTGTGCAGCTCTAACGGTACCCCAAATCGGCAGAACACTTGCTCCACGGGGCAGTCTGTGATTGTCCTTACCTCTTTGTTCGGGATGGCATACACCTCCGGCCACTTGTTGCAGTAGTCCACGACCACCATCAGGTACTTTTTGCCTCGGTCGGACATCGGAAATGGTCCAGCTATGTCGACGGCGATCCGTTCGAATGGCGCTCCGACGTTATACTGCTGCATGCGACCCCTGCTCCTAGTCTGGGGGCCGCGACTCGCTGCGCACACGTGACATTGACAGCAGCATCTCTCAGCGTCTGCTCGGAGCCTCAGCCAGTAGTAGCGCCGTCGTAGTTTGTCAATCGTCCGGTTCGCTCCCAGGTGTCCTGAAGTACCGGTGTGCACTTCCTCCAAGACTTCCGGGACCTTATGCCGGGGAAGTACCAACTGTCCTCTCTGCGTCTTCCCATCGAGTGATTCCCATACCCGGAACAGCACGCCCTCTCTGGTCTTCAGCGAGTACCATTGGGCCCAGTACGACTTGTATGTGGCGCTTCTCGGTGCGATGTCCTCCCAGGTCGGTCTTGTCCCTGCCTCCATTTCCCTCAAGAGTGGCACCAAGTCTGCGTCCGCCAGCTGCTCCCTCCTCAGGCCTCCGCTATCCCAGCCATCCGCAGGCACTGCCGTGACTACTCGGACTGCTGCGGCACGCCCTTTCTCTTCCACTGTTGTGCACTGACCGCACTCTTCTGGACAGGGTCTTCGGGACATAGCGTCTGCATTACCGTGGCTCTTCTCTCTGCGATGTTCCGAGGTGAAGTCGTACTCCTGCAGCCTCTGGACCCAACGTGCTGTCTGGCCTTCCAGGTTCTTAAAGCTCAATAGCCAGGTTAGGGCGGAATGGTCAGTCCTCAGGTGGAATGGTTGACCGTCTTTACTACCGCCAGTAATTCTCGTCGGGTGACGCAGTAGTTCTTCTCTGCCTTGGATAGCGTCTTGCTGTAGTAGGCTATCACCTGCTCATGGCCGTCCTGGATCTGCGATAGGACGCCTCCAATGCAATGGTCGCTGGCGTCGGTGTCCACAATGAAGGCGCCACCTGGTTTTGTAAATCCCAAAATTGGAGCACTGCACAGGGTGCTCTTCAGGTGCTGGAAAGCGTCTTCGGCGTCCTCCGTCCATACATAAGGCCGGTGTTCGTCTGTCAGGCGGGTGAGGGGTTTGGCGATGTTGGAGAACCCCTTTATGAAGCGGCGGTAATAACTGCACAGCCCCAGGAAACTGCGCAACTCTTTCTTATCCTTTGGACGAGGCCAATCTCTCATAGCCTGTGTCTTCTCCGGGTCTGTGGCCACTCCGGTTGCTGAGACTATGTAGCCGAAGTAGTTAACTTCCTTGCGGAAGAGCTGGCACTTCCTCGCGTTCAGCTTCAAGTTGGTCGCCTGTAGTATCTGTAGCACCTTACTCGGATTCTCGAGATGGTCTTCAAAAGTCTTCCCGACGATGATGATGTCGTCCAGGTATAGCAGGCAGGCGTCGTAAGTCAGTCCTCTCATCACTGACTCCATGAGGCTTTGGAAGGTAGCTGGTGCATTGCAGAGGCCAAAGGGATAACTGTGAACTGCCAGAGCCCTTGCCTTACGAGAATGCGGTCTTCTTCTTGTCTCTCGCGTCTAGAGCTACCTGCCAGTAGCCCGACTTCAGGTCCAGGGTCGAGAACTACTGCGCACCAGCTAGCGTGTCCAGGGTGTCGTCAATCCGGGGTAAGGGGAAACAGTCCTTCCGGGTGACAGCGTTCAACTTCCTGTAGTCTACGCAGAAACGTAGTTCGCCGTTCTTCTTTGTCACCAAGACTACAGGGGAAAACCAAGGGCTGTCAGACTCTTCAATCACTCCCCTGGATCTCATGTCCTCCAGCATGTCCCGTACCGCCCCTTGCTTCGCCACGGAACGCGTCTAGGTGGTTGCCGAATAGGCCGGGCGTCCCCAGTGTCGATGCGGTGAAGCACTTTTTCCGTGCGGCCGTAGTCACTATCACCTTGGCTGAAGACGCGCTGGTATCATCTCAGCAGTTGTCGAACTTTCTCCAACTGCTCTGCGGTTAGGTGGTCGGCCGCCCTCTGCAGTAGGCCTTCTAGCCGGGGCCCCAGATTTTGCGCCGGCACCGGCTCCTGTGTCTTGTCGATAGCTGTTACGCTTACCACGGGCTCGCACATTCCCAACTCCGTCCCGGCCTGGACGTTGTGATTGGTGTCCGTTGGATTTAGCAGTCTCACTGGCACCTCCTCTCTGCAAGTCAGCAATGCCCTGGCTACACATAGGCAGTGTACAGGCGTCTTCTGGTCCAGCATCATGTTCCTGGTTCTCCGGCCTTCCAGTCGCTCCGTTACCACCACCTCGCTCCTCGCGAGGACAACCACGTCTTCGTTGAAGATGACCCTGCAGATTCCAAGGCGCTCTTCGGGTTGACGGAGTATAACCTGCTCTCCGTTGAGCCGCAGGGCCTTCCTGCCGACGTCGACGTCGCCTCGTGGCTCCTGCGGGCAAGTCCCAGAATCACCTCCTCAGCCACCTTCTCGAAGAACACTCACAGACGCACGGCACTCCGTCCCAAGGTCAGCTTCAGCAGGGCCTCCTTCTCCACAGCCAAGGTGTCGCCTGATGCCGTCACAAGCTGGTATGGTCGGCTCGGCTTCCTCGTCGGCAAATCCTTCGCCATTTCAGGTCTGATGATGGTCACGGCCACCCCGGTGTCCACCAGCACGCGGCACGGCTTTCCTCTTACCCAGCCGTCTGCGATGAGGCTGTCATCCATCCGCCGGCTGACGGTGCGCAGTGTCACTCGAGGAGATGGTGTGGACGGCGCCGACGTGCTCCTCGCCCCGCCGGGTCTTACTCGTTCTTCTGGCTGCCCTTCCTGGTGTCGACAGTCTCTCTCTAGGTGTCCCGGCTGTCCACACCCCCAACACAGGCCACTAGGTCTTTGCCGGCGTCCCTCAGCTGGTCTTCTGTCTCCGGTGTAGCGCACACTCCTCGTTCTCGACGTCGGGATAGCTGTTACCTCGGCCGCCTGCATCCTTAATGCAGCCGTTAGCGCCTCGTGGATGGTTTTACAATCGCCGAGCATTAGGCGCTGACGAATCTCCGTATCTCGTACCCCGTCAACGAATGTGTAGGCAGCTTCCCGGGATACGAACTCTGGTGGGAGGTCGACTAGGGCCTTGCTAGCCAGTTGTTCAACTGCCGGGGCGAACTCCTTCAGCGTGTCCCCTGGCTGCTGTGACCTTGCCTTTAGCTGGCTGCGGTACGCTGCGGCTAAGCGGTGGTTTTCAAAACGAGTCTCCAGGGCCTCCCAGATGTCCTTGGGCGCCGCCGTTGTCTGTACCACGTTCAGGACTTCCGTGGCCCGTCCCTGGAGGCTGGCTATTAACTGTGTGGCCTCCTCCTCTGGTGACCATTTGTTGTGCTTGGTCACTGCGTCGAATTGGCGGCGGAAGACATCAAACATTGACGCGCCGTCATATTTCGGAGGTTTGTCGCGCGCCGATGTTGAGTCGCGTCTCGGCGCGTCGGCCTTCAAATCCTTCAACCTCCTGCCGACGACGTCCTCCACCATTTCGTTCAGGGACTTGACGCTGCTGTCGGCCTTTCTTTCCAGGTTGTTAACGCGGTTAGCAAGGTCTTCGACGTCTTCCACTATGGCTTTCAGGGACTTCGCGTTACTGTCAGCCTTTTCCTCTAGGTCATTAAGCGGTTCACCGGGTCCTCGACGCGCTCGTCCACTTGGCCCATCCACTTACCCAGCTCCGTCACGTCATCCCTCACGCCGGCCAACCGTTCTTCAAATTTTGCGGCGAGAGCCTTGTTCGCCGCTTTAATTTCCGTGGTCCATTCGGTCTTCATTGCAGTCATTGTAGCCTAGTTGTTGTTTGCAGCTTCCGTCTTCGCAGCGAGGTTGTCATTCGCCGTCTTTATTTCTTTCAGTTCCGCTGCCAGGTTGTCGTTTGCCGTTTCCAACTTCTTTTCCATTTTCTCGGTGATGTTGTCATTTGCCGTCTTCATTTCCGAGGTTATCTCGGCCTTCATTTCCATCATCTTCTCCAAAATCTTTTCCAATGCCGATTCCATGGCCGTTATCCCACTCCTGACACCTGTTGTGACTTTGTGAATTCGTGAAATTAAAAGTCCAATTGCACAGACTCAAAATGTTCTTTATTTCCACCGAATTACAGTTGGAACACTTGCCGATTACACAGAATTATGTAGTGCACACAAATACAATTCACCAGTTCGTCCGTCACAGTTCCACTCTGCACTAGCAGTTACGTACACCCCTCCGATGCACGTACACAGTCTTCCAGTCCGTTCCCTCACTGGGCGCTCCTCACGGCTGCTCGCCAAGAACTGAACTCTTCTCCGGCCCGGTGCGTCGCTTATAAAAGACCAACTGACCTATCTAGAAGGTTCCGGGTTAGATGAAGTATCCCGACTGTTCCAGACGTCAAAGGGAGGGGAAGGAGGTGGCCAGCAACCAGTGACACTTTCCTCACCATCCCCTTCAGTGAACGCCACAGATAAATGGGTAGGTGTGGCCTGAATGTTTCCGTCTGGTCCTATTGCCGGCCGGTTCTATCGGGAGTTCCGACGTTCGGGTGACAATATATATAGTAAGTCATTACAAGTTCATAGGCTGCGCGGCAAGTTCATATTTGAAGCCGCTTCTCTCTCTCAGGACTGCCAGTACAGCTTACTAACGTGCATATTACATCCATTTCCCCCTCTGCTAGCACCGCTTCACGTTTCGACCTACCGCGTATCCCCATAGCTTAGTGAACTCACTGGACTGCATTGTTTGCAGTCCCAAGAGCGGTGTAAGTGCAATTTCGTGCATAATTTTGTGAAATCAGACGTTTTTTTTTTTAACATTTTCACGGGGATTCAAATACATTTTTGTTTCTTGACACTAATGTATAATCAAATGTGACTTTATATACTGGTATCAATGGTGTGATTGTAACAATGAGTAATTCAGTCGAGTATTTAAAGTCCCTTCGCTTTGGCGCTTTAGCACTGCAAGAGAAATGTGACATTAAAGTGCGAGGAAGACCGACTCCTGTGTTAAACATTATTCAAAGTGCAACAAGCCGCAAAAAACAACATAGCAGGTGTTTCAGTCCTGAAATGTGCACGAAATATGAGTGGATATGTGCTTGTGAAATCAGCAATTCCAATTAAAGACGACGCAGCCAACATTGCATGGGTTCAAAAGGGAGTTTGAGACTTGAAGAGACCATATGAAAAATGTAATAAATATGAAATGTCCAAAAACCATGTTAATAACATGCTCACTTTTGCTACACTTGGGTCAGAAAATGTACAGACATGTTGAAGCCAAGCCTATAAGGAAGCAATAGATCGTCACAATGATCAAGTCCAAAAATTAGGGACACTCTTATTAAGATATTCAAGTGTGTCAAATTTTGTAGTTATCACCAGCTACCGCAAGAGGGCATGCAGAGCATGAAGGGTCACAAAATCAGTGGTGTTCAGGGGGTTGATTAAATATACAGCAGAAATTGATTCCCTATTTCTGCTCCATCTTAATGGTGACTCATTTTTTAAAGGAACTTCTAAGACAATACAAAATGAGTTACTTCAGTGCATTCTTGAAGTTTGTAAAGAAAACATCTTAGAAGAAATTGAAGCAGCAGAGTATATATCTGTTACGGCAGATGAAACTACAGATATTGTTGACATGTTTCAGCTTGTAATATCTCAAGGTATGTTTTAAGTGCATAAATATAACCGTTTTTTAAGTGGACACCAATTTTTTGCTTGTAATGATGGTTACATCATCCACTCGCTTTAACCCCCAGTATGTCTGGAGGGCCACACCTGTCTTTGGTTAATGGGTCCATCGGACCTGGCCAAGTCCATCGGCTTTTCTCACAAGCACCAATTGTGGAACATTTGTACGCCATGACAGGTCAGCGTAAGAGATAAAATAGCATTTCCTCTATTTCTGATGTAGTTATACCACTAATGCTCGCTCCCCAGAGCCTCATTGGTAAAAGCAGGTTGCACCACAAGCAGGTTGAGGTTGGGATTTGGATAGGAGAGGTTATGGAATGCACATCACTATCCTTTGCAGCACTTACTTCAAATTACTCTATTTCTGAAGCCTTTAATAAGTATTATAGCTCTCAGCATAAACTTTCTTCTGAAGCAAAACGAAAACAAAGGCAGATTAAAAAAGATCTCGAAAAATTTAAAAAGTGCCCAGAACAAACAAATGATGTATTCAGCAAAGAATTCACCATAAGGGACCTAAACTATGCCATCCATGAGTTGAAAGATAAAATGTCTCCTGGACCAGATAAAATACATGCTGAATTTCTGAAACACCTAGGACCAAAAAGCAATAATTATTCCTATTCTAAAAACAGACAAATCACCTAACAAAATAAATAATTACAGACCAATTTTCTTAACAAGTGTCACTGCAAAAACAGCAGAACATATGATTTCAGCAAGGCTAAATTGGTTCTTAGAAAGTAATAACATATTAACAAATGTTCAAACAGGATTCAGACAACACTTATCTACTAAAGAAAATACAATTCAACTATCCCAAGATGTCAAAGAATCTTTCAATAAAATCAAGATATGCTATCAATTTTCATTGATTTTGAAAAAGCATACGATTCAGTATGGAGGCATAAACTACTTGAGAAACTTTCAAAACTAGGCATTCAAGATAATATGTTAAATTGGATCACTCAATTTCTCTCTCAACGTTTCTGTGCTACAAAATACAATGACAGTACATCCAAATTCCGACAAATAAAAATGGGCCTACCACAACGTGCAGTACTGAGTACAACCTTGTTCAACATCTACATCAGTGATCTTCCCTCAGCTGTATCAAACACAGAAATAAAGACAGCTCCTTTTGTAGATGACATGATCATGTGGACATCTTCCCCACAAATAGAGAAATCCAAAGCTTCAATGGAAAAGGCTCTGATTCTATTGGAAAAGTGGACTGACAACAATTTGATGAAAATAAATACTGATAAAACAACATTCCAAATATTTAGCTTAAAAAAGAAAATCCCTAAACTAAATCTGCAGTTTAAGAAAACAAACCTGAAACAAACATATAAAACAAAATATTTAGGAACAATTTTTGATTCAAAATTGTCTTGGAGACATCATATTGAAGCAGTAGTAAACAAATCAACAAAAAAATTTTCAATTTTGAAAAGATTAGCTGGAGTCAAGTGGGGCAGTAATCAGGAGACACTGAACACCACATACAAAACAGTCATCAAGCCAATACTTCTGTATAATGCAGAGGTAATAATTACAGCAAACAGTTCTAACATAAATGACCTAGAAGTATGCAAAAATCAGGCCCTGCGACTAATAACTGGTGCAGCAAAATCAACTCCAATCACGGCAATGCAAGCCTTAACTCAGAACTATCCACTACATCTAACTTTAGAGGAGCAGGCATTAATACAACATGAAAAAATGTTGCAGTTAAAAACAACAAAATGGGAGAAAATATTACTACAACCAATCAAGATGAAAACACAAACAAGTGTCCTACAGAAAGTTATGGAATTAAAAACAGATCTGAATCTTCCTAATTCTAAAGAAAACATTTTAATCAAAGAAAACCCACTGACTTTTGTTCCCATTAATATTCAATTAGATTTAGAACAAATAGTTAACAAAATCTGAAACTTCCAAACCTGTACTAAAAGCACTAGCATTAGAAACTGTGAACAATAGATACCCACCCGAAGAATGGTTATATATCTATACAGATGGATCTAACTTGGACAACAACTCAGGAGCAGGAATTAAGTATGCACTGTTCTCATTCTATCAACCAGCAATATGCCACAGAACAAATTTTGATGCAAAAGTAACGGCTATTTATATTTCACTCCAACTCCTATACAGAATAGATAAATTTAAAAATGCTGTCATACTTTCTGATTCTAAAGCAGCGTTATATGCAATAAGTTCATATAAAATGAGGTCAATCCAAATTAAAGAATGTCACAAAATGATCCAACAACTTCAAAAACTACAGAAAAGAATTATATTACAGTGGATACCTACACATTGTGGAATTGCTGGAAATGAATCAGCTGATTTTCTTGCCAAAAAAGGTGCAAATTTAATTCAGAACAAAAGTAAAAACTTACCCTTTACATCCATAAAAAGATTAATTAAAAACAAATATAAAAACAAACAAAACCAATCAATATCTAACCAAGCCAAAGATAAAAAATGGATCATTTTAATTAAAAATCCAGAAATTATTCCAGAAATCCCACCTAAAGCTGCAGTAGCAAATTTTAGATTACTTACAGAACATGATTATTTGGCCAAACACCTACACAGAATAGGAATTTATACAAGTCCAAATTGTCCTCTGTGCAACAAAGAAGAGGAAATGACTGAAGAACATCTTCAGTCATTTGTGAATCCCTACCTGCCGGAACCACTACACAGATATATTGGAGAGCAAGAGAGCTGATGGCTTCATTGCCAAAGCCTAGCATTTGAAAACAAAAACATATCTCAAGGTATTAAAATGTCTTATGTAGTCCTGTTGAGCGATTCTATTCTGAATAGGCAAAATTCTAATGCAATTGCAGAAGTAATTTCTGAGCTTGGCAATATATTAAAAGAAAAGAAGAAGCTTATAGGCCAAAGTTTTGATAATGCAGCGGTAATGAGTGGAACTATCAATGGAGTGCAAGCTTAAGTTAGAGATGTGTACCCCAATGCGTACTTTGTGCATTGCTTAGCTCAGCAACTAAATGTGGTAATGGAGAAAGCTGCCAGGCAAAACACAAAAGCTAATATTTTCTTTTCAAATCTTTGTGCTACATCCGCCTTCTTTTCCCACTCTCCACACACAATATCAGTGTTAGATTCATATGTTAAGAAGAGAATACCCAGTGATGGATCAACAAGGTAGAATTACAAATCTAGGACTGTAAATGTTAAATTAAATTTAAAGGGAGTCGCTTAATGACATTAATCAACTCCCTTTAAATTTAATTTATCATAACAACACTGTTTTCAACACTTCCAAGAAAGGAATTGCTGTAAATGTTGTTTACGAAAAGAAGGAGGTATTGAAAGAATGTTTTCATATGCTGCCACAATCAGAGACTTCTAGCAGTGCAACAATAAATGAGGCATATGCTTTATTGGGGTATCTTGAAAACAATGAGTTTTGTTTCTGGCTTAATTTTTTCCATTTCATTATGCTTCATGTAAAAATATTATACAATTAACTATGGGATCGCCGCATAGATGCTGCCAAAGTTCCAATGTACATATCTACTTTCATTGCTGAAATTATAAAAGTAAGAAACACAGTGGAGTCCTGTGATTTGGCAGCACAAAACCCATGCAAAAGAAAAATTGTTTCAAACACACAGACCAGAGCAGCAGCAGCCAAGGAAGTATGTGATGCTATACTGTCACAACTGAATCTCCGCTTCCAGTTTACAAAACATGTTTCTGTGTCTTCCCTACAACAAAATTCACAGTTTGAGCAATTTAATTCAATATTTCCAGAAAATGCGCTCAGTGAATGTTCCCAGTGTTTGATAAGGACAAACTAGATACAGAACTTTCAGTCATCTATTCAAGAGTAGAATTTAGGAATATTGGTGGTGAGGTAAAATTGCTTCAATATCTTAGATTGATATCTTCAATATCTTTCTTCCACTTTTTCTGAAGTGTTAAAACTTTTGAAAATAACCATTACTCGTCTCTAATAAGTGAATCTGAGCACTGTTTCTCCACACTGAAAAGAATTAAAGCTTTCCTTAGGAACATTATTGGAGAAGATAGATTAACTGTACTAGCTATATTGTCCATAGAACAAGAAATGATAGAAAACATCCTGATGCTCAATGATAGAGTGGTTAATAAGTTGCTACAAAGAAAGTTCGCTGTATGCAGTTTATCTTCAAATAATTAAGGTAAGTTAAACTTCCAATAATAATCAGTGTAGCTCCCCCCCCTCGCCCCCCCAGGAATAGACAATATGAACTGCCACTGATAAAGAGTTACTAACTTGGAACTTCCTACTGAATGCTCTAGCTTTCGTCTTAATCGTTTGAGTAATAGAAATGTTTGGCATAGGCCTACCCATTCGTTTTGCTTCAGACTGTTCTTCAGCCCTCCATTGCGAAAAGGATTTTTCCAGTAAAGATTGCACAGTATTCATTCCATCAGAATTTTAAAAATGTACAAAAACAGCACCACACAGTAAGCGCTATAAGTAAACTATGTTAGAATACTCAGCTTAATACTTCAACAAAGCTTTCACAATGTTCTGCAAGCTTGAAGCCACACCACAAAATAGTACAGACACAGATACAAGCTAAGCAAAGCCCGAAGATCAAGTTAAAGCCGTTGCTAGGAGGAGAAGCCAGGTTGATAAACCTCCATTTAAGCAATGTATAAGAAGCCACTCCCATCTCTTCACCTTCCTGCAACCCCCTAGACAACCTATATTTGGCCAAACACTGGGGTTAACACTTCGTAGTAAAAAATGCGACTCATCTAAAATTTAATACTTCGTAGTAAATCTGCCGGAGTACCGACTCCTACACATAACTTCTGTTTACTTCACCTACAGTGGTCATGGCCAGCTGCAGCCGATAAGTGTAATGGGAACATTTTTGTATATAAAACAATGCAAGCAAGTACAGCTTTAATGTGCAAAGTGCACCTCTTATACATTGAAAATCAGTGGGTGTAGTGCAAATCTGCAACCTTATGGAGGAACCGCCCCCAGTGCTCACTGAATTTAACCGTTCACTGTATGAACATTGCAAACTTAGTAGGAAGCAACAGCGTCATATCTTCTTAATGTAATAAATATGGAAATCACAAGCAATATAACTCGATAATTGGTTCCATTGGTAATTTCATTGGGTTTAACAGGCCTTGGAGGTAACTAATTACTTAAATAACTATTGAAAGCACTTGTGTACCATAACTACTTTAACATAATTTAAATACACAAACACTACAGCACAGCTTAACATTGCAGAAACAAAAAACACTTCTTTTACATATATGCAACTACACAATACAATATTTTAAGATAAACTGCTTCGTAGTAACAGGTTCTCTAAAATTACTATGGCCAAATAAAATTAAATATGATGTGGTGCTTTTACTGAACATGATTAAGGGCAGGAGAGATGTGCGCTTGCATGCGATACAAGTTAGCTGGACACAGAGTATGAATGATGTCAGATGCACAGCACAGCCACCAAGTTTGCAAACATCGAAAATGACATAACTTAGTACTCTGTGAACTAGTGAAGCACTGCCTTTCAACTGTATGCAGATGCAAGATCAAGGTTTAGTATAACGTGAATTTTGCTTCCTCTCACTGAGAGGCAGTTGTCATGATCAGGCTATGGCAGTACCTACCTGCCTTTGTCTACATGTGCGACCAATAACAATGCAGTCCATGTGCAGTATACCTAAGGAAAAACACACACGCCTCTGGCCTTTAATCATGACTAAATCACGATGCACACTGTTCACTAATTTATTATATTTAACGTGCCTCACACATGTATTCCACATTTGTGAAGATTTTGGACGAATTGAATTTACTGAATTGGTAAAACTTGCATATTTTTTATAAAGTCCTATCCTGTGTTCACTTATTTAGGACCTTAACACCATCAGTTCCACTTCCCCCCTAAATATTAACAGGTACGTTATCCGAGTTGATGCTGCTCTACTATGCAGAGTATCCAGTCAGTAAAAGAGGTTTTTAAATCTTTAGGCCAGTGATGCTGCATTCATTTTGACAGCCCAAGATCAATTTCCCAATGGTGTACTGGCATATAATTTTGGCTTTTCTGTCTATGCGCCTTTCCGGACTACCTACCTAAATCTGTAACCTCAGCAAGCCTAAGCATAAATGAAGCACTCAAAACCATTCCCAAGAAACATCCAACATGTAACTATTACTGATAGAGTATGGGAAATACTAAACAACAATGCAAATAGTGTAATATAAAAAAAAAATTCTAGATATGATCTGATGTGCATTAGAAAACACTAGGCACCAGTTTTTGACAAATGAAAATGTTATATGAAAGGCTGGGTGCGAGTTTTTGCAAGAACGCTGGTATCGAGAGAGCACTTAGGCACATGCTTCTGAGATTTTTGGTTTGCTCTTTCATATACTCATAAATATTGGAACAATCTCGCGATTTTGGCTATGTAGAGCTTTATATTTAAGTTTGATTTATGAGTCACTATGTTTACACTCAAACTTCACTTACTTGTTGTATAATTGAAACATTTTCAAGATCATTCGATCTCATCCTCAGCTGTTTGGTGACTAAATGAACCTTCCTCTTCTTCCACTACTACGGAGCTCCGATCACTTTGCCATCTGGTGTTAGGGGCACTAAGTTTTAATACTTCATTTAATGCCGGGATTTCAAAATTTATAGCTTTATCACGGTTTTTGCTTATGAATATTTTTTCCCAAATATCCAATTCTCTGGGTGTACTTAAAGATTTTAACAGTTTAATGTTGTGGCCAATGTTGTGGTTTTCTGTCCAAAAATGGTGTGAAACTGCAGATTTTTCTGTTTGTTTCAATTTAATGTTCCTCTGGTGTTCTTTTTGCCTGGTTAACAAGTTTCTCTTAATGTTGATGTGTGTTTGGAGGAATTTAGTAACAGTGCCGTCTTAGTTTTTCCTATGTAGCTTTTTTCACAGGTTTCACAATTAATCTGATAAATTCCTGATTTCAAATTGTTGGGGATTGTATTTTTCAGTGGTTTATTTAGCAGGTTCCTCAGACTGAATTTGTTTTGGGGTGCTAGTTTTAAGTTTAGTCTTTTGAAGATTCGTTCAAATTTTCTAAAAGTCCATGGATGGTAGGTGAATTTTCTATATTGCCAATTTGTGTTATTAAGTGGTGTGAGAGTGGTATTTTTTGATATTATCTTCAGTTTTTCTTTTCTCTTCATCATGTTCCTTATGATGGCTGGGTTGAATCCATTTAATACCGCTATGTCTTTTATGTGTTGTTGTTCTTTCAAAAATTCATCCTTACTCAGTGGGATGTTGTATAGCCGGTGAATTAGACTTCTAAAGGCAGCTAGTTGATGTGAAACTGGGTTGTATTCATTTTTCTTAATGTAATTATCTATGTGTGTGGGCTTCCTGTATATTCCAAAATCTACACCATGACGATTTCTAGTAATCTTGAGGTCCAAAAAGGGTAGGGTGTTGTCTCTTTCTACTTCCATAGTAAATTGGATGTGATTATCTTGCAGGTTTAGTAATTTTAGAGAATCTTCTCCAAGTTTTTCCGGAATGATAGCAAAAACATCATCAACATATCTCTGCCAAAATTTATAAATCTGTGGGAAGGCCTTTACTATGTGTGTTTCAAAATAGCTCATGTATAGGTCTGCTAAAATAGGCAAAAGTGGGCTCCCCATAACTAATCCTTTTGATTGTCTGTAGAATTTTTGGTTAAACATGAAGTAATTATTCCTTATGCATAAATATGTAAGATTGATAATGTCATCTATTTCTCTGGGGTCCGTTGTAGTCTGGGTTAGCCATTTTTTAAGGAATGTAGGTATTTTTTCTACTGGAATGCTTGTAAAAAGTGCCTTAATGTCAAAAGAAACTAGTGTGTGATTTTCCGGGATGTTGTACTTCTGTAGGTGATTTATCAATTCTAAGGAGCTTTTTATTCCCAAACTTTGAAATTTGTCATATGATTTTAATTTTCTTACTAACCACTTTGCAATGTGGTATGTAGGTGAATTGATGCCATTGATGATGGGTCTCATGCTGTTGTCTTGTTTGTAGATTTTTGGCAGACAGTACAACCTTGGTAGTGTGGGGTTGGAAGATTTTAAGTTGTATTTTTCAGATGTACTTAATGTTTTTGTAATTGGAATTATTTCATATTCTGGCCTGTCTAACATAAGGTTTACTCTCTGAATATAGTCTTCTGTCTCCATAATTACTAAAGAATTACCTTTGTCGGCTTTTAAGTATACCACAGGCTTCCTATTTAAATTTCTTATTGTTTTGTTGTAAGTTTTATTGTATATTGGGGATAACTGCTTTATTATATCCAGACATTCAATTTTGGCTTTGGTTAAGTTTTCATTTTTTAGGTTATGTGTGGCTATTTCTATGTCGGCGATAAAATCGTCTTTATTATTTGAGACGTTAACACACGTATTGAAACCTTTCTGGAGTAATCTAATTTCATCGGTTGTAAACTTTTGTTGCGATAGGTTTATTACGTTAACTTTTGGACCTCAAGATTACTAGAAATCGCCATGGTGTAGATTTTGGAATATACAGGAAGCCCACACACATAGATAATTACATAAAGAAAAATGAATACAACCCAGTTTCACATCAACTAGCTGCCTTTAGAAGTCTAATTCACCGGCTATACAACATCCCACTGAGTAAGGATGAATTTTTTAAAGAACAACAACACATAAAAGACATAGCGGTATTAAATGGATTCAACCCAGCCATCATAAGGAACATGATGAAGAGAAAAGAAAAACTGAAGATAATATCAAAAAATACCACTCTCACACCACTTAAAAACACAAATTGGCAATATAGGAAATTCACCTACCATCCATGGGCTTTTAGAAAATTTGAACGAATCTTCAAAAGACTAAACTTAAAACTAGCACCCCAAAACAAATTCAGTCTGAGGAACCTGCTAAATAAACCACTGAAAAATACAATCCCCAACAATTTGAAATCAGGAATTTATCAGATTAATTGTGAAACCTGTGAAAAAAGCTACATAGGAACAACTAAGAGAAACTTGTTAACCAGGCAAAAAGAACACCAGAGGAACATTAAATTGAAACAAACAGAAAAATCTGCAGTTTCACACCATTTTTGGACAGAAAACCACAACATTGGCCACAACATTAAATTGTTAAAATCTTTAAGTACACCCAGAGAATTGGATATTTGGGAAAAAATATTCATAAACAAAAACCGTGATAAAGTTATACATTTTGAAATCCCGGCATTAAATGAAGTATTAAAACTTAGTGCCCCTAACACCAGATGGCAGAGTGATCGGAGCTCCGTAGTAGTGGAAGAACAGGAAGGTTCATTTAGTCACCAAACAGCTGAGGATGAGATCGAATGATCTTGAAAATGTTTCAATTATACAAGTAAGTGAAGTTTGAGTGTAAACATAGTGACTCATAAATCAAACTTAAATATGAAGAATACTTCACTGTTAATAATGCTTCTGCTTTTAATATTTATGTAGAGCTTTTTCCTTATATTTTTAATACTGTAGGAGGCATTGTTGCATTAGTAACTAACACTCGTTAAAACACTTGCATGCACACCACACAAGTTTTGGAGTCGATTGTATAGATGAACGACAGAGGAAAGAAGAGCTGTTTGTTATCATAACAAACTATTTGCTGACCTGTTTATTAAGGGTAGGCCAGCTCACTGGATTTCCGCTGAAGGTCATTCGTCAAGAACGAACGTGCAACTTTGCATGAATTGCCTCTTACTGCAAATCAGCATCATTTAAGTATGTGCCAGTGTCATTTTACATTATACATTGGATTTTCTCAAAGGCAATTTGTCAGCAATTTGTTGCTTCGTTTCAGCAGTGAATCAAAATCTTCTATTTCTCAACAATAAATAAAATTTCCGTCCCATCTGTTTATGGTGATTAATATTAGAAAAGGTATGTTTTAAATGCATATGTACTGGCACATTATAAGCTTTTATACGTTTTTTAAGAATACATTTGTAGGCTTATACCCCTAGCCTTCTAGGGCATGAACTTCCATGCCCTATTCATGACATGCTAAGCTTCACCAAGTGTCTGCAAGATGGGCATCATGTCAGCTTACTGCAGAACTAAAGAGGATTACATTGTACTCGCACCACCTTGCAATTCCCACACATTTAGACCACTCAGAGGCGAGGGGGGCAGGAGAAGAAATTTCTTTCTGATGAAGAAATTAGCCATGAGCTGCACACATAAAAAAGAATACATGCAATTCCTATGTGTCTTATGAAGGATGTTTGACCAGGATACCATATATAAAAAATGTTACACCTGTGTTCCACTTTGATCAATTAAAGAAATGAACAGACTTTACAGTTTTCATCTTCTGATTCTTCATAGAGTTGTGTAAGAATAGCTTGTCATAGTTGAAATAACTCCATTCCACTGTATGCATACAAGTTATGTTTGTAGTAAGCAAGAATGCCATAAAGATAAGATAATAAGATAGTCATTAGTATAAGAACACAATTACAGAAAAAATGTAAATAGAAATACCAAGAAAATGTGCAAAATTTTGTATAAGATACCAAGTAAAAAGTACAGAAGACGAATTTTAATTAAATTGTAAATATACTGCTTTGAAAGGCTGCAAGCTATAATCTAACACAAGATAAGCCAAGATATTTTGCAAATTGACTTTTGTTGCGAAAGTGTGCTAGATGGAACAACTTCACAAAACTAGTTTTTTAAACTTAATTTAACACTAGAATGGCGGAAGGAGTCAAAACAATCCCTATTCAAATGTAAACCTTTATAATGTTTTCCAATATTTGGATTTTTTCTTCAGATTTCACTACTTTTTGGCAGGCTTTAAATGATAACAATGCAGAGACATATCAACTTGCCGTGTCGAGCAGCAGTTTATTGCTTGATCCTTACATGTGCATTTTATGAGCTGATGTAAACATTTCACTGTTACTGCATAGTGGCAGCTTATTTAGGCAGTGTCGTTTGTTGAAGACAGTCACTTTGAATTATGTTTCGTAAACGTAGCTTCTCAGATTACGAGATGCTGCATATTTTTCTAGAACATTCTGATGCTGAATCAAATCAGTTTTGTCAATGCAGATGACGATGTGTTAGAAAATAGGGAGAATGATTCTGGTGTCAGTGACAGTTCACTGTCTATGGAAGATGGAAATCTGGATGTCCTCGAACTCTCAGCATCTAACCAGAGCGAGACTCGAGTACAGACACAGTAAAGGTGGTGGACAGGAATGGAAATGAGTGGGAGACTATTAACTCATCAACTTCATCTAGAAGAAGAGCTGCTGTCAACATTCTAAAGGAGCAAGGAGGACCCACCGCATATGCTTATCACCGAGTGGATAACTCGCAATCAGTGCTTTTCGTTTGCTATTTGACAAATCTATGCTTAGTCTCGTGAAGAAATACACAGAATCAAATGCTAGGAGAAAACTGAAAAATAACTGGACTGTGTCTCTCGAGGAGCTGGAAAAAATGATAGCAATCATATATGCCCGGGGTGTACTATGTCCAAAAGGTATGTCTGTGGATGATCTTTGATTGTGCTCTTGGGGACTTGGTATCTTCAAGGACACAATGCCTCGAGACATCAGGAGATACTCAGATTCCTCCGGTTTGATAAAAGAACAACACATGGTGAACATCTATCAACTGACAAGTTTTGCCTTGCTTCAGAAATTTTGAACAAGTTTGTGGGAAACTGTCTTCGCTGTTACCAGTGAAAATTGGTGTAGGTTTATGCATTTTATGCCAAATAAGCCTGACTAATATGGATTGAAATTCTGGGTTGCTGCCGACATAGCATCAAGATGTGTGCAATGCCTTCCCTTACCTGTGTAAGGATGACAGCCAATCTTCGCCGTGAGATCCCTGATGAGCTAAAGAAACCCAATGCTAAATTATATTCCAGCACCATTCTGCAACAGGCTGGCAACAGAAAGTGCACCCTAACAGTTTATCAAGGGAAAAAAAAGGTGATTGTTCTTAGCACTTTACATGCTGAAGTAGCAGTGAGCAAAGAAACAAAGGAAAACTAGAAACTTACTTTCTACAATGCTACCAAATTTGGGGTAGATGTAGACCAAAGCATACGTAAATATACATGCACGAGATGGCCAATGCATGTTTGCTATAATATATTAGACATTGCTGCTATCAATCTGTGGGTCATTTACAATCAAGTAAGGAGTACAAAGGCAGAGAGAAAGTTCATCCTTCAGCTTGTAAAAAAAGTAAGAAAAAGGTACCAGAAGGGCAACACCAACAGGAGCAATACCAACCAAACAGCGGAGGACATGCCAGATCAGCCTGTGCAAAGGAAACAAAACTGGCAATGTTTGTGATAAGTGTCGAAAAGCTGTGTGAGGAAAATGTGCAAGAAATGCAAAAATCACACGTGCAAAGTGTGTGTAGGATCAACAGGCAATATAAAACCAGAGCTAAGGTTATGCAAAATACATTAAAGAGAATCAGTTTGTGTAGACATGTATTCTATTGCTAGGGTCAAAATGATCCCTTCTGTAGTTTAGGTATTATTAGATTTGCTGCAGTTCTAGTGTTAAATGTCATTTGTTACTTTTTTTAAAGGTACTCTTGGGGGGGGGCAGCTTTATTTTAAAGTTCAGAGATTTTCCCATAGGACTAAAAAAAAAGTCTAATGAAAGTATTTTTGTAAATGTTTAAACACGAAGTACACAGAAAAAAAAACACTTCATAATAGTTTATAAAAGCTAACATGTATCAGAGATAGGTGGAAAAAATATGTAGAGTAAGGGCGGGGAATGTCAAATAGGCTGATGTCAGATACTGAGGTTTCTTCTTGACAAGTGCTGGCATCTAGCATTAAGCAGCCGAAGTATCTTTACTGAGCTAAAGCAAGGCTTTAACAGCAGTAGCCACATTGAGTTATGCTTTGTGGATGATACGTCCAGAAAACTGAATCCGTCAATAGCAGAATTTTTAATAGTAAGTTAACATTTCTTGATTCCAGTGATATAACCATAGTAAAGTAATTTAGTCACATATTGGAAAGTGTGTATTTTGCACTATCACTATATGTGATGTAGAGGTTGTATATGTGTGAGGGAGCAAATGGAAAATGAATGAATGCAGTGAATGCGAGTAATGTCGGACAGTATCCAACGTTACCTCCCACAGTGGAACCACCCTTTCAAAACACTTAGCACCTGAATAGTTAACTTAAAAATGCAAGTAATATAACAAATTAAAGTATAAATTAACCATTTACTTGCATTTTATTAACTACTTATTATGTATTCAAATTTAAATAACTGAATATTTAATACAACTTATTTCCCTTCTAGATGACTGGTCAAACTAGGAAAAGGGTTGAAATCCTGAAATCCTAGCAACATGACTGCAGCAGTGAACGCAGTGTGCAGAAAAGAAATGGGGTACTTGGTAGCTTTCAAGAAGTTCAATGCTCCCCGTTCGACACTCTGCAATTATGTTTGTTCAGGTTCTGAATCTGCATTTGCTATAGGATCAAAATTAGGCAAGAAAACAATTTGCCCTCCTGAAATCGAAGAAAAGTTAGTTGACTATCTTTTAATTATGGAAAAAAGGTACTTTGCTTTCACCAGAAGTGACGTAACACATCTAGCTTATCAGCTTGCTGTCTGGAATAATATTCCAAATAACTTCTGGGATCAAAGGAGCAGCTCGAAAGTGCTGGTTAAAATGCTTTATGACAAGACATGCATCCAAGCCATCCCTATGTCAGGCAACGGGAACTTCTGTTGCTAGAGTGAAAGGGTTCAACAAAGAAGTCAGCAAAATTCGACATTTATGAAGAACAAATGGCCAGTTATAGTTTTCTACCATCACGCATTTGTAATGTAGATGAAACTAGACTCTAGTTCAGAACAAGCAGCCAAAAATTATCACCCTAAAAGGCAAATGTCAAATAGGCAATCTAACTGCAGCAGAAAGGGGCTCTTAATAACTAGTATTTTGCAAGAGTGCTAGTGGAATATTTGTTCCACCATTAATAATCTTCCCGAGGAAGAATTTTAGCAATCTTTTGGTGCGAGGAGCTCTGGCAGGATCCTCAGATGTCAACAGTCTGGTTGGATAAATGCTGAAGCTTTCATGGAATGGTTCGAGCATTTCATCAAATGCACAAACCCCATCAGAAATAGATCCAGTGATTTTAATACTAGATGGGCACTTCAGCCACACCAGAAACATAGGGCTTATTGAAGCAAGAAATCACCATTGTCAATCGTTTCCCTACCCCCCTCACAGCACCCACAAGCTCCAACCATTAGATAAGACCTTCATGGGGCCACTGAAGCGCTATTATGGTGAGATTAGACACTGGCAGTTCCAAAACAGAAGAGGAGTAACTCACTACGAAGTTTGTGAACTTTTAGGGAATGCTTATCTTCAGGTAAAATCAGGAAAAATAGCAGCTGGCGGATTTCAGGCAACAGGTTTATATCCTGTGAACAGAAACATTTGATTCAGAGTTCCAAGAAGTCAGACAGGAAACAAACAGCAACTGTGCCAACCTGGGTTTCACTCAGAGACAATGCTCCACCACCTTCCAGAGCTCAAACTTCATCCAGTCCACAACCCAGCACCAGTACCTTCCCATCCAGCAGTTAATCAACAGATACAGTACTTCCTGAGTAAATATCTCCCATTCCATCACTGAAAATTACAAAATCAAACCAAGGCAGGCCTAAGAGCTCAGCACAGCTGATAACAGGATCTCCCTACAAAAAAAGACCCTTAAAATTCCCAGAGAGGACAAAATGCGAAGAACCCACCTTCAAAAGCTTCACAGAAACAGCAGAAACTTCTCAAGACAGGATATAAGTCCAGTAAGAATGCAGATAAACGAACAGGTATCACTAAACAAGATGAAGAATGCATATATTGCAAAGGAAAGTTTTCCAAGGATCGTCAAGGGGAAGAATGGATTCAGTGCATCACATGTGAAGAATGGTGTTATGAGGAATGCTCAGGTGCAGAGAAAGAGACTTGTTTGCAATTATTATTCATGAACACAGGAAAACAGTTTCAGGTATCTTAATATCTATGCATTTTAAGCCTTTATCTTCTAAGGGTTTCAAAAGATTATATTCCAATTTATAATTCTGTATCGAAGTTGGAACAATGTTTAAAACTTGGTTAACTAGTTAGCAATGTGTAGAAAGTTCTGTGATTAAGAATTTCTTGTCAAATTGATTCAGTTTTATTTATCAAGCCTAAACTTACAGCTGGCGGGCAAACTCTGATAGTGTCCGACATAACCTACCTTTAGCAGGATATAAAGGTTTTGCTCATTTTCCTTTCAACCTTCTGTAGTACGCATGTCCATGTTATCACCTTCAACTTTTCATCATAACAAGAGCACTGTATAAACACCACATTGACGTAAAATACGTCCTTAGTGCAGGCTCATGTAAGTCACAATTCTCAAAAATTGTAATGGTATCCGACAATCCCTGCCCTTACTCTGCCATATTGGTTTTTCTGAAGCAACGAATCATCCAGACTTAAATCAGTTTGCTGGAAATTTAAAGCTTGAAACAGTAACATCTCACTAACTGGCTTTGAAACCATTTGCAGTTGAAGGTGGGTGCACATTTTACAATATCGGATACTGCAGAATTTGCTAATTCTCAGTCTCAAAAGAGTGATCAACATGGAAAAACAAATTAAAACTATGTGCAAGTTGCCTTCTGCTAAAACCAAGATTTAGCAATGTGAAATTGTAAATGGAATTCTTTTGGTATAAATGAATATAAAAATGGCCAACAATGTTCCAGTATAATTGCCATCTTTATAACCGGTTAGCAATAGAACAAAAGGTGAAAAATTTAGGATTTAAATATAACACAAAGCAAGCATTAAATACAGGTTTTTATTATCCAACTATATATTTAAATAAAGTAACACTTTTTTGTAAATATTTATGGAGTAAATGTATATGGAGTATAAAAATTTGTAAAAATACAATATTGTATTAATTCAGCCTCATTACAGAAACATAGAAAATAAAGTCTTTGCAATACTTTCACTGTACTTTCACTGTGTTTTTGGCCTTTCTTCTACTTTAGAACTATCCTCCTGATCCTCTGCCTTCTGCCGAAGACTCTCATTTACACTATGGAGGTAATTAGTCAGGTGCATGATTGTTGCCATAGATGAGATGTATTGTTGTACATTATCTTTGTTAAGGTTCCGCACTTGGTTGGAAAGAATCCTGTATACTCTACGAGCAAATTTGTTCGAGAGGCGACCAACAGTATTAATTGTGTGCATCACCTTGTCATCATTTCCTTCATCTGAAGATCCAGCTGAAATAAGAAAAAAAAAAAAACTATGAAGAACTGCAGACAAGTAGTATTGGGTGAACTGCGTGGAATGCCAAATTTGTTTTAAATTCCAAAGAATTTAAGCACAATAAAGTAAACTAAAAACTGATCATCCACAGATAATGGTGGATATACATCTGACTCCTTTTACACTCTTTAGGGGACCAGAGAATAGTGATAAACAGGAGAGAGGAGGGGAATAAATCTTAAGAAAACAATTTGTATAAATATAAAGAACTGGAGAAACATTACACAATGGTTTGCCAAATGCACAGTAATATCACAGCTTTTGTTTATTCATGCTATCTCAAATATCCACAGCATAGACTAATTGCTGAAACTATACTATTTAAATTTAAAGGGAGTTGATTAATGACACTAAACACTTAAATTTCCCAGAACATGTTTCAGAGGCTATTTTTCTCCATTGTCAACCAGACATCGACTGACAATGGAGGAAAATACCCTCTGAAACATGTACCAGGAAATTTAAAAGTGTCATTAAGCGACTCCCTTTAAATTTAATTTATTACAACACTGTTTTCAACACTTCCATGAAAGGAATTATACAGTCTTTGTCGATTTAACTTGCTCACTGGTTAGAAGGGCAGCTAAGTATTATGTAGTATCTACATTCTATATATTTGATCCATTTTTTATAGTATGGGTATAGAATTACCTAAGATAAAATACTCTTTCTCTACATGAAACATTTTAATAATTATGTAGTAAAGAAATATGAATGAACTCATACCAGAAGAAAAACTATGGCTTCATTATGAAGTATTCCAAAATTATTTCCAGTGCATTTCTAATATATTTATGTACCTGGTTCATAGAGATAGTATGCATTTTCAATATCTCCCAATGATGGATGACAAAAGTCTATGGAAAATTTCTATCACTGCACGTGCCTCAACACTGGTAAGCATCAGTTCATTTGCAGTCTTCCCCTTTTTATGTTACTGATGATGGATTCAGCTGTTTCATTTCATAAACTACATACTCTTCCTCCAGTACTAATCCTAGTAATAACCTGCCTCAATTCTTGCATATACTGCTGCTATGAAAAGTTTTAGCTCTAATTGGTCCTATTCATGACACCTATGTTGCAACCATTCTCCCATTAATTTAAATTTAAAGCTTTCTGCCACACAGTTGGCAACCTACCTGGACCCCTCCCCTTTTTCTTATTGGCACCAATTAGATTACTGCCATTTAGATGATCAAACAAATCTATTCATTGCACCAAAATTGTTGCTCCATGATTACCAATTTTGTTCTTGCTAGAGTTGAAATTGTCATTTAATTACAGGTTTCTACATTTTCTAGTGAATTACTTGCATTTAATTCTTAAATTTTTCTTGACTTTAGATACACCATTATCAGAGTCTAGCAGTAATCTCTGATTTGTACTGTCATTTGCCTTGTGTTTGTTTGTTGTGTGCAAGTTGAGAGCATTGACAAATTGTTAAATATTGTCCCAAAAATAGTGACAAAGATAGCACAGCCAAAAACTAAGCACACTCTGGAATAAAACTGTTTGGAAAAGCGATTTCCAGTAGTTGCAATAAATGGCAACATTTATTAATTAATTATTATTATTATAATATCCCCACTGCATCATCAGGTTCATGGCTGTGCTGAAGGTTTAAGCAATTTTACTTCGACTCCCTCCACCCCTGCTTGATCTGCTTGGCATTATCATATGGTAGGAAACAATTTTAAAAAGTTAGAACCAGAGGATTTATATATTGTGAATATAGAAAGTGCAAGAGGACCAACAAAATTTGTCTTAAGATCAGAAGGTTCCAAAGACAGGGACAAATGCACGGTAATACTGCATTTCTCTTAATGAAGTTACTTAAAAGCAAAATATCTGGCAAATTAGGTTCTTCATTAAAAAAAAGAAAGAAAAAAGGTATGCTTTAATATTTACTCCACTGCATACACATGTAGGGAAAATATTACAATCCAAACAAATTTGATAAAGATTTCAACAGAAACACATTTTGGGATGTGTGCACGTACAGCAGAACTTAAAGAAACATTGCACGTATGTCAAACATAAGCTTAACACCTTCCAAAAATGCAACAAAGTTTTCAAGAAAATACTCAACACCAAACTAAACTTTACATGGGACTTCTGTAAATTGTTCCTCTTCTCAAAATTTACCAAGGTAATTTCAGCAAATGTTTATCTCAATTCACTTAAGCAGATAGAAGAATGAACACCTTGCAGTCCCCAATAAAGAATGCCACGAGAGCAAAATAAGCTCTGCTTCAATATGGACATTTTTTTCCCTTTGCTTATGAAAGAGCATGTAATTCTCACTGGAGAGTTATGCTGTATCTCAACTACTGTAAAAGATGCATTTTGGAACATTCCAGTTTCCTGTTGCTTTTGTTTTTCTTCTCCCCCCCGTTAATATAAACTATATAGATTCAATCATACACAGAATTAATGAAATGGTACCAAACTGAGCTTAAGTTAAGGGCTCAAGAATTATGCAAAATTCATCCAAGTAGAAGAGGGGAAAAGTTTTGATAACTCCCTATCCAAATTTTAATTTGGTACTCTAATGCAGGAGAGTAGGTTATTCATACACCACAAGAGCATTTTAAATTTGTTGGCAACTTATGGCTATATGCAAGTTTTCAAATAGCTAAAAGGTTTAAAGCCTTGAATTGACCAGGATTGCAGCAGCAGTTAAGATATGAAAGTAGCTTCATCCAAACAATTCTGCCTTTAAGTGTGTACGGATATCAACATTGTGCCATAGTACAACTTAGAGCAAGGGAAACAGTGAAACGTGAATGGAAATAGTTTGTTACTACATTGAATATATTTTCACTTATTTGATACATTTGGGTAATAAACAGGGTGAATAAATATCTTAATTCAAGTTCTACAACATTTAAATGAGTTTAATGTAACTTCCATTTGTCACGTATTTGTACTTCCCCAATTTAGTTGGATTCACTGCAGTGAAATGATGCTTTCTCACTTGTCCTGTTAGTATTGAGTGAGCACACTTCGAGTTAATGGCATAGGGCTCAGTTCCTCAGAGTAGTGTACAGAAGTATAAAAGTGGTAAGCTTTTAAAAGGTGGTGAAAAGATTGTTGTATTAAACATGTTTAACTTTTTCTTTCGACATTATCACACCCTGGCTGTGAAATACAAAACTAAACCAACGTCTGAAGGAACTGGTGAATCTCAACACCATTTCATATGCGAGAGCCGAAAATAAACAGGAACTGTCAAAACCCCTAAAAAGAAAAGGGAAAGGCCATTTAGTGTTTTAGGGAAAGTGATGTTTTTGTTAAGAGTGCTATTCACTTTAAAGAGCATAGTTTCTTTAAAAACAACCAGCCTCCTACTATAGATATGTTGCTTTAGTGAACAATGACCCAGATTTTACAAGTTTTAAGAAAACCACGTTCCACACTTGGCTGAAAAATATTGGGTTTCAGCTTTCAAATAGAAACAAAATTTAACGTGATAATTGACCAGAAAGACATCGTAGTACAGAGAAGACATTACCAGAGAATTTCGTGTAGAAGGGATGACAATTTACTGGGTAAATGAGGCACATGTCACTTCAAACACTTGTACAGACAACTGTAGAGTCAAAGTAAGATGCATTTTTTCTAGGTTTTATAGAGGTTTAAACAAATCCAACTGGCAAAGGTAAGCACTTCATCATTTTGCACATTGGCAGTGATAACAGGTTTCTTGATTGGGTTAACTCAGATTAATCTAAGTTTTCACTCACAAAATTATATTTAACTGTTCTTTAGCAGTTTCTTCAATTAGCCGATTTAGTATTTTAAGTTTATTTAGTAAATGAGCCCAGTGCTGGAAGCAATGTTCCGCCAGCCCAGATGTTTCAGGTTGCAAGACCATAGGGCTAGCTTCGGTCTTACCACTATTTTGGCAAAATGCAGTGGCTACTGAGAGCACAGAGTTAAGGAGGCGTTGGCTACCTCGGCAGAGAGAGTCACTCTTAACCGAGATGCTGGGCTACAATTTAGTGCAGCATGGAATCCTGCATTAAAACTCTAAAAAGAGACTCAGGAAACACATATTTGGCCTACTGAGCAGCGACCAGAGCAGCAGTGTTTTCTGAGAGGTCCGTCACATTCACCATCGCGAGCCCGCTTGCTGATTGGTCCACGTCATTTTCCTTGGCGACCAGTATATATATGGGTCGCCCCACCCCTAAGTCATTCAACATCCTGATGGGAGAGATGCACGCTCCCGAAACGTCGATGTCACAACATCTGCTTACCTGGCTCAAAGCCCGAGAACGTCTAGAACATATACGCCGCCAGGAAAGATTCAGCTCATATTTCATGGTCCCAAATCATTACGAAACAGTCAAAATATTTTATGCATACCCACAACAGCAAGATGCTTGATTTTACAATAATTGTCAAACGCTTTCTCTCGCAAAATCAGGTTTGTTCATTTATGTGTGATTGGTGGAATTTAGTAAGTGGTGAAAATTAATCAAAACTATTTGTAGTCCGTTTGACACTTAGTCACTTACATTTTTATATTAGTCCCTTGATAATATAAAAATGTGACAAAATGTCAAACCGACTACAAATATTTTAAGTTAATTGATGGAAATTGTTCCTTCAAATTAGCTGTGTATAGGCTAAGGTTTTGGATAGGATCAAACAGAAAAATTCAATACCTTAGCCTATACATGGCTAGTTTGAAGGAACGATTAACTTCCATCAATTAACTTAAATAAGAGTTTAATGATGAAGCCTGGGACTCTGGTACTTACAATAGTAAGTTGGCACAAACAATGTATCTCGAATATGAGAGCCCCTAGTGGTTTACTGGGAAAATATAAGAGTCATTTTGAGAATTTAATGTCAGGACAGCATGTTGGTCATGGTAGCTGAACGGGCAAGAGCGACTGGATGGGTATTAGTTCTGTGGCTCAAATCCTGGCCATAGCATTTAGTTTTTCAGTTTCACTATCTAACGACTACAAATAGCTTTTTTCATTTATTCATTTACTTGGGAAATGACTACTGGAAGACTATTCCTACCCTTCTTCCCCCAAATTTATTATTTATGAATTTATAATGTACTTTTACTAATATATAATTATATACTGTATTTTAAATTGGTTTTGCCAATTCTTATGGTTTCACATCAGACGTTGCAAAATCTGAGTAATTTGTGTAGAAGTTACCTTGCTCACATGCAATAAACGTATAGCAATTCACACAAACAGTTTTGAGAGCATGGACATTAAACCCTTATGTTGATTTAAAAAAAACTTTCAGATGGAAGACAGTTTGGCTCTTGCAAAACTTTTGTTATTCAAAATGTTGGGTGAAATGCAATACTACCTATGTGATATATACTAACCTAACGGTTATATTAACACCAAGTTGGACTTTGGAGTTCTATAACTGGGTACTATTTGTCCCATTTTGGGTGTGCAGCTTTTCCGTGCTATAGATTAGGAAGCCTCTACTTGCAGAATTATGGGCAGCAAGCATGGTCAGCACCGTGTGCATACAGTTGGTTATTTGAGTGCAGCAGTAGCAGTGGACAAGTAAATAGCGTGCAGTGCCTGCTTATGGAATATAAGAAGTGGTACCTCATCTAATCCTTACTGATCATTCCCCATGCACTTTTCTCAGCGTTTGGGAAGAATATGCATTTATAGACATAAGTGATACAGTGAAATGTTTACTGCATGGCAAGATTGTTCAAATAATTAAAAAGCATATTACAACACTTTCTCATAGCAGTGAATACAATGGTTATAAAGGAATGGAACATGATCTAATAACCAAGCTCAAAGGCTACTGACAATGATCCAGACCATTATATTTATTTATAAAAGAAGTATGACTGCCTTAAAGTATCACTCAAAATTGTTTGCTAAAATTTGTCTACACATGATGGGCACTGAAGTCTGCCCAAACTTACACCACATTGTGAAGGCATTAGTTTGTCTCCATTGTTATGCAGCATTATGTCAGTCTCTGCCGACAATGTTAAAGACCATCTAGTGAAGAGGTCAAAGGCATTTGTTATTCCTCTGGCATTAGATGAAAGTTAACATTTGTGATATAATAGTCAACCTGAAAAATTCAATGCCACGGCCGGGATTTGAACCACGGAGCTCCTGGTTTCAGTCCAGTCGCTCTTAACCTTTGAGCTACCATGGCCAACGTGCCGTCCTGACATTAAACTCTCCATTTGACTTATTTCCCCGGTAGACCACTAAGGGCTCTCGCATTCGAGATAGTTTGTGGCCTGATGAATGACGCAGCCTAGGACTTAGGTACTTATGATAGTAAGTTGCCACCAACTGTGTATCTCGGATGCTAGAGTCCCTAGTGGTCTACCAGGGAAATATAGGAGTCAAATGGGGAGTTTAATGTCAGGACGGCAAATTGGCCATGATAGCTTAAAGGTTAAGAGCGACTGGACGGAAATCAGGAGATCCGTGGTTCAAATCCCAGCCGTGGCATTAAATTTTTCATGATGACTATCACAAATCTTAGCCTATATACAGCTAGTGGAGAAATGATTAAATTCCATCAATTAACCAAAATTTGTGATATAATTTGAATAGTTATAAATAAAGTGTTAACAGTGAAGCTAATTTCATGTATAAGATGATAAGATCAACAACCAACTATGACGAGTTGCTAATCAGCTGATGAGACTGCAACAGTTTCGAAAACTGTTCCTGAATTTGTAAAAGGATGTGAGTGAAGTTACAAGTTTTGAAAGGTATGACTCAATTTTAGTCTTTATACATTTGTGATATAGCACTTTTTTTTTGTGATAGGTGTGGATATAATCTCTAGATTATGGAAGAAATATTTGATTTGGCATCAATGACTACAACTACTGCAAATATTCTTAGAGGAATTGATTGACGCCTTAAATTGGAATTAACTTCGATGGAATAAACTTAACATCTACAGCTACAGATGGAGCTGCTGCTCTGATCAACAGTAGAATTGCTCTATGAGGCCATGTTTAAAATAAGAATCTTGGTATTAATCAAAACCTATCTATTTACTGCATAATTCTATCAGAAGATATTTTCAAAACATATCAAACTGAATATGACTAATCTCAAAAATCACATTTCTATAGGTCAAAGAACTAGGTCATGCCAGCTTAAAGCATTTCTCGACAAATATGATAGTGATTTTGGCAACTTATTGTGAAGTGAAGCGATTATGACAGGACGCATTACGGGAAAGGTAATGTGAGTTAAGGGAAGAGGAAAAGGTATACCTGTCCCTAAACTCCAAAATTCAAAGTAGATGCATGATTTGGCATCCCTTACGGATCTAAATAGGATACCTTAATGTTTTCATTCTCTCTAAGGCAAAGGACAAATTATTAAACAACTGACTGTATTGGCATCCAAATGCAAACTTGCATTTTGGGGACAATTATCAACAAAAAACACATCTCGCTTTCTACAGCATCATCAACTTGTCGGCATTTGGAATTTGCAGAGCTTGAGCAATATGCAAATGTATTAAATGAGCTACACACCAAATAATAGTGCAACTCCAAGAGCTAGAAAATATGGAATGTATATATTTTATTGTCACTTTCACAGTTTATGTTGAGGAGTCCCTATGGAGTTTCAATTGAAACCCTATTAACCTGCAATATGATGGGGAAATGAAGGATTCCTTTCTTCATTAAATATATCTGACCCAATTTTTTGCTTATGAACTTTCAGTCCAGATTTTCACAACTACAGTCCTGCTCACATATTAAGCATCTTTGGCTGTATTTACCTGTGTGAGCAATGTTTTTCGCCCCCTAATGAAACCCTAAACCCAGTAACAAAAGCCAATTATCTCACAACTTGGAAATGTACTACAATTGTACCACAATTACGCTATACATTGTAAAGATTATTAGGGGAAAGGAATACAAAAATTTTGAATAAGAATGGAATACAGTTGGAAATATTAAATGTAGTATTGGTGCAAGTGGCATAAGAGTTATAATATGAAATGTTAAATTTTCTTTATTAAGCACCCAGTTGAATTTAGTAACAAATATCAGGGCAAAACACTACAGTACATCAAACAGAGGCTGCCTGCCATAGATTAAGGCAGTGTCCATGAAAAATATTTAATTTTAATTTTCATGTTTTCCAAGTTATGATTTTGGAAGTGTAAGTAAAATTTTACATTAATTAATCCAATCAAACTGACACTTCACAGCAGTTGCAAAAGTACCAATTAAGCCATACTAATGTTTGCATACTGCACTGTTTTAACAAATCTTTAAAGCAATTTTTCTGTAGTATTTTAGTTTGCATGTCACAAATGTGCAACATTTACAGCCAGAGTCCAAAATCTTAATTTCAGGCATTATAAACCACAACAAGAATTAGCAATTTTCAATTAAATTCATGTCTTAAGTAATATGTGCACAGAACTTTAATTCCTTAATTTTGACATGTGAATATGAAAATATGGCCTTTCCTCATTTGTAGTAACAACCCAAAAGTAAAAGGTCTTTCTAATGCATTTTGAACAATAATTGAGTATTTCTCATGCCATTTTACATCTTATCTCTATAAAGATATAGATATCTCCCAAATTGTATTAATCACTATCTCCTGTTTATATAATTCCAAGGTTGAAAACATACATGGAATGGCACTAAATGCCATCTGCAGTGTTAATATTGAACTATTCCAAAGTGGTCTGGTCGAAATTTTACCAAATATATTTATCAAAGTATAAACTTGAAAGAAGCGTAGGGACAGTGAAGCACAAATTAGCAGAAAAGTGAATCGAGATTCACTTTTGTCCAAATATATTTATGTTTATTGCATACCAATAATCAATGCACCTTGAAACATAGTTGATATTGCAGACTTCCAAATTGAAATCCTAGTTCGTTGCAAGTGCAGCCGTTACAAATATGAGATTTAAAAAAAAAACAGGGCATTTTTGTACATTTTCCTTTAAGCTTTCAAATTATTTCAGTTTTGGGGAATTTGTTGCCACAAATTTAATACAAACGAACTGGGAAATATAATTGTTATTGCTACGCTAAAATACAAGTGAAAAACTTACTCCTCTCTTGTTCAGCTTCATTTGTTGTAGCTGGAAAGTAGTAGTCCAAGTAATGCTCTGCCATCTGTGCCGTTGTTTCAAAACCACTGAGTGCCATGTTACCATATCGTGTTGCAAGAAGTTCATTTGCTTTGTCTAGGCTGAGTTTTTTCATTGATTTTGCTTTTTCAGTTCCAAAATCCTTCAGTGAATTCATTGTATCCATTGGTGAAGCAAGAGCAGCATTCACAAAGTTCTTAGCAGTTTCATAAATCTAAAGAAAAATATATAAATTGAGATTCTGAACACCAGAGGTTATATTTAGAAGCACATTAGCATTATGCAAAAATATTCACCAGAACACAAATTAATCAAATACAGCAAAGGCCTAGGGACAGGACTTAAATGCACATGCATATTTCTTCTCTGTAGCTAAGTTTCTCACTATGCAGGTGTGAGCAAGATAATTACCAAAATTTCTAACTTTACACATTTCATGTTGCATATAATGCACATTTGCCTGTTTTGTTAACAAGTATACTGCATATTTAATTTACATGTAAAATATTTCCAAACAAGTTGACCCAGTTTTGAAACTGGTTAATACTGAGGTAGCGCACAAGCAATGCAATCAATGTCATATCCATTCAATCACACAAGTCATATCTTAAGTGCCATCTCCAGTGGCAATGTGGTACCATTTCCAAGCAGCAGAATGGAAACATTTGAGTTATGCGATTTTTCCATAATTTTTGTATTCATGGAGACAAACTTTTTTTATACTGAACGATTTTTAATATTTATATGGGTAAATTCATATGCATATTAATGAAAGTTCAACATATCAATGACTTATTAAAAATGACAAAATTCCTCTTTGTTATGGACAAATAAATGCATTTGAATTCATTTCAAAGACATTTCAGTTCACTTACATGTTGAGGTGGCTCTTTGACAAAGGGCAACTTCTCTTCCACCATTTCCAGTCCTTTGCACAAAGTCTGGTCTACCACATGAATGGGTTGCTCAAACCTCTTGGCAATGGGTGCAGCCTGTTCAAGTGCCTTCAACATTGTTGCTTCAGCAGTTGATAATGTCCAGTTAAACATGCTGTGCGACTGTTTTACTTTATCGTACACCCCTGCAGATTGATTCCAAGCCATTTCCATCATTGGGATTTTCCAGATTTTTTCAAGGCACTCAAGATGGACAGCTGGGACTTGGGCTGGGTCTACCGTCATTTTCTTTTCCTCTAAAATTTCCTTAGGCAACTAGAAAGGAAGAATGTTCAATCAGTGAAATAACTGTCTATCCTTGAGGATATAAAAATAATGCAAGGTATATATTACATGTTTACCTTCTTTAGAAACTACTACTTTAATATCCTTAAAGTTAAGTTTTAGAATAACGCAGTACAAACATGTACTACAAAATTAAGAATTGAGCCACGATTTAGGTGGGTATATCATTTAGTTAGGTATAGTACCCAATATCAGTTCATATTGAGATAGAAGCTGATTTACCGCGGATCACTACGACTCGAGAAATCATCTTGCTTTTTGAACAAATTTGTGTTAATGTTTCAATAGGGATTGAAATCAATACAAGTCGCTCATTTTGGATTGATTACTGAATGGAAATGAAGATTCAGATCGTACCTACAATCTGTGGATGGTACTGAAACTTAGCTCGCATCGGTAGGTCGATGGTAGTGCGTTTGCCACACGTTCAAGAGGTCCTATGTTCGAATCTCGGTCAAGGCGAGATACCGGGATAAGGTTTTTCTGGCGTTTTCCCTTATCCTGAAAGACGAATGTAGGGTAACTCTGCTCCATGGACCCAAGACTCATTTGAGCATCATTTCACCCATTTCATTCATCGCCCGATATAACAATGTTGGAGGACGTAAATAAAATAAATAATAAGTACTGAAACTTGTATCCGATCCTCTTAGAAATAAAGATTCAACTGATATTTTGTTGCATGGAAATGCCTACCGCGTTTAAATAAATTTGAATACGCAAAAGACATCTACGTACTCGATGGAACACGCTGCATGTTCATCTGGTTTTCTTAGCGGAACTGGAATAATAAAACATAACCTCTTTGTTTTCTAATGTATTCTACTCAAATCTGTCCATTAACCTCAAAACGCGCGGAACGTACCAACATCCTTCACACGTTCACTAATATACAAGTCGATCAACATGCAAGTGTGACTTGCTTTTTCTCAACCCTTGCGTATTCAAATCGATCTCAATACGTACCTATTGAATAAAACATGAAAACTGAAAACGCTTTTCGTATTCATTTGGGACTGACTCTGATATGATTTCAATCCATGCTGAAATCTACCAGTTTGTTTTAGTACCGAATACGGTGTGCAAAACGAGGGCAAATTCGGACTGAATTCCGATTGAATTTTACCGAATATCCCCGTGTAAATGCAGATCTTTGTAAAGTCTTACAATCATATTAAAAAGAAGAATGCTCTGTGGATCTTATTTAACTTCCGTCTATGGTCGAATTACAAGTCCGAGATAAAGGAAATATACTTCGAGGAAATAGTGCAATCCAAATATACCTCAGTTCGTATCCAATTTAATATTGAAATGCTAAACGTACCTACTACTCGATAAGAGCGGTTGAGGGGGCACTCAAATCTCTTCCTACATGTACATAGAAAAGTGGTATCTATTTTCATAAATTTCAGAACAGAAAAAAATATATCAGAGCAAATTAAAACAAGTAATATTTCAACTGCACACGCTGGTCACGTGAATGCAGGATACGACAATCTACATTGCCCATACATGTATGACCAGCCTGACTGGTGATCAGCTGAAAAAGGAGTTATTACCTCTGCGGTGCCTCTGCGTAAACAAGGAAAACACTAGTTTCACATTTACAATATTAACCAAGCTACAGAAATCCTTAAGACACAGCAGTCCCTTAAAAATGATGATAATATAAAACGGATATAACTGAAATAAGCATTACACATTTATGCGTAATAATCTAAAGTTCATTTGCACTCATTTTTATCATGTATATTCTTTCCGCCGAAACTTACCTTCAGTCAAACAATTTATACTTCAACCACACACAGTATCCAAACTATGAGTAACAATTTTCACTCTCCCACTGGCTTTATATGCCCAATTAGTTAAGCGAGGAGTGGGGAGCACACAAAAGAAGGAGAAGAAAGAAGCGGAAGCACGTAGGCTACAGGCGGGTTAGCTTGAACGTGGCTTGAACCAATGAGAAAAACAAACGTCATAACTTCCCTGATGACACATGCCGATTTTTGAATGAACTACTGTCACAATACTTGAGAGTCCAAAAAGTGAACTTTGACTCAGCATTCTAAAATATCGTTTCCACAAAAGGTGTGTCAGAGGAGTCTCTGGTGCAATGTAAATGAGAAAAAAACTTTTTCTGATGCAACTTGTATTTCTTAGTTATGGACGACTAATTTTGAATAGTTTTGGAAATATACAAGTATACATATATGAACTCTGGAACGTTGAAGTTAAATATTTTAATGAAATCACAAATGCATAAATATATTGAAAAGCATTTAAATGTTAAAAATGAGATAAAACAAAAACATTAAAGGTTGTGCCCGCCTCGGTAGCGTGTCTGTCTCACGTTCAAGAGGTCCCCGAGTTCGAATCTCGGTTAGGGTAAGTTACCTGAATAAAGTTTTCTCCGGGGTTTTCCCTTCTCCTGATAGACGAATGTCGGGTAACTCTAAGCTTCATGCACCCCGGAATCATTTGAGCATCACTTCACACATTTCATTCATCGTCCGATATGAC
>CM060948.1:264891689-265008470 GCA_030765055.1 Mantis religiosa
CTCTTCTTCCTCTTCTTCCTCTTCTTCTTCCTCTTCTTCTTCATCTCTTCTCTTCTTCCTCTTCCTCTTTCCTTTCTTCTTCTTCTTCCTCTTCCTCTTCTTCTTCTTCTTCTTCTTCTTCTTCTTCTCTTCTTCTTCTTCTTCTTCTTCTTCTTCTCTTCTTCTTCTTCTTCTCTTCTTCTTCTTCTCTTCTTCTTCTTCTTCTTCTTCTTCTTCTTCTTCTTCTTCTTTTCTTCTTCTTCTTCTTCTTCTTCTTCTTCTTCTTCTTCTTCTTCTTCTTCTTCTTCTTCTTTCTTCTTCTTCTTCCTTCTTCTTCTTCTTCTTCTTCTTCTTCTTCTTCTTCTTCTTCTTCTTCTCTTCTTCTTCTTCTTTTCTTCTTCTTCTTCTTCTTTCTCTCTTCTTCTCTTCTTCTTCTTCTTCTTCTTCTTCTTCTCTTCTTCTTCTTCTTCTTCTTCTTCTTCTTCTTCTTCTTCTTCTTCTTCTTCTTCTTCTTCTCCTCCTTCTTCTTCTTCTTCTCCTTCTTGTTCTCCTCCCTCTCCTTCTTCTTCTTCTTCTTCTTCTTCTTCTTCTTCTTCTTCTTCTTCTTCTTCTTCTTCTTCTTCTCTTCTTTCTTCTTCTTCTTCTTCTTCTTCTTCTTCTTCTTCTTCTTCTTCTTCTTCTTCTTCTTCTTCTTCTTCTTCTTCTTCTTCTTCTTCTTCTTCTTCTTCTTCTTCTTCTTCTTCTTCTCTTCTCTTCTTCTTCTTCTCCTCCTCTACTCCTCCTCCTACTCCTCCTTCCTTCTTTTCCTCCTTTCTTCTCCTCCTCCTTCTTCTCCCCCTCCTTCTTCTCCTGCTCCTCCTTCTCCTCCTGCTCCTCCTTCTTCTCCTCCTCCTCCTTCTCCTCCTCTGAAGTTCTCTTCATTCTTAAATTTTCCTTAGTTGTGCTCTTGAGAAAGTAATACAAGAATGGCGTAAACAGAAAACAGTTCTCAAAATTAAACAACCAATCATATTAGGGAGAGGAAAATTAAAGATAGACTGTGGCGTATGCAGATGATCTTGCAATCTTAAACCGTGACATCATAACAGCTCAAAACAGATTGAATTATTAAAAGAAACTGTGGAGAAAGTTGGTCTTCAGATATCCTTCGGTAAAAACTGAATATATTTCGAGCAATGGTAATTTTCAACGAGTTTCACAATTTAAATATCTTGGGAAACAATTCAAGCAAAATGGAATCGAAACTAAAGCAAACAAAAGCAGGTCCGAGAAAATGGAAACAGCATATGGGCTTACTCAACACATATAGGTATATAATGAAAATGCATGTCCAAATATACAAAATTAAGACATTAAAACATTGTAATTAAAACCAGAATGTCTCTATGGAGCAGAAACATTAATTTTGAACAGAAAAGCAGATATCGAAATATAGAAAAAAAAGAACGTAAAATTATTAGAAAAATTTTAGGTTCACAAGTTGTAGGCGAAGAATGCAGACTTAGACGTGAAAAAGGAAATAAAAAAAATATACATCCATAATGATAATAATTAGGAAACGAAGGTTAAAATTTTATGGACATATTACAAGATTAACTTCAAATAGGTTAAGTATCCTGTATCATAGTATCCTGTGAAGGCCCTAAATTCGATTCCTGGGGAGAAAATTTCTAAGTTAAGATTTTTCTCTATGATTCTTTGAGTTTGAAAGTATGGATGACGACCTTTATAAATTGTATATGACGTGAAGTTTAAAAACTGAAGGGGAAAAAGGAAAGAGAAGAGAAACGACAATTAAAGCCAATATAAAATGAAGATCACTGTTTATGAGCAATTATTGTTTCCAAATTCAAATCCTCCGATTTGATTAGATGATAAAGGCAGTACATAAATTGGAAGACATTTGAAAAATTTGGCATCTAAGTACACGTTCTACTTTCTCTGCCAACTATCAGATACAGCTTATATTCTGTACCTTTTAAATAAATCATTATACTTTTATCTTGACGTTAATGCAATTAATGTTTGTTGAGAAATGCCTTTAAAATAGCATTCAACTTGGTTTTGGTTAACTGCCATGTGAAAACGAAAGCCAACTGTTTATATTTATCACAAATGTCTTTTTGTTACTAATATAGTCGAAAGAAAGAAAGAAAGAAAGAGAGAAAGAAAGAGAGAAAGAGAGAGAGAAAAAGAGAAAGAGAGAGAGAAAGAAAGAGAGAGATAAAGAGAGAAAGAGAGAGAGAAAGAGAGAAAGAGAGAGAGAAAGAGAGAAAGAAGAAAAGAAAGAAAGAAATAGAGAAAGAAAGAGAGAGAAAGAGAGAAAGAAAGAGAGAGAAAGAGAGAAAGAAGGAGAGAAAGAAAGAAAGAGAGAGAGAAAGAAAGAGAGAGAGAAATAAGGAAAGAAAGAAAGAAAGAGAGAAAGAAAGAAAGAAAGAAAGAAAGAGAGAGAGAGAAAGAGAAAGAGAAAGAAAGAAAGAGAGAGATAAGAGAGAGAAAGAGAGAAAGAAAGAGAGAAAGAGAGAAAAAAGAAAGAAAGAAAGAGAGAGAGAGAAAGAGAAAGAGAGAGAAAGAAAGAAAGAGAGAAAAGAGAAAGAGAGAAAGAGAGAAAAGTAGATAAGAGAAGAAAGAAAGAAAGAAAGAAAAAAAGAAAGAAAGAAGAAAGAAAGAAAGAAAGAAAGAAAGAAAGAAAGAAAGAAAGAAAGAAAGGAAAGAAAGAAGAAAGAAAGAAAGAAAGAAAGACAGAAAGAAAGAAAGAAAGAAAGAAAGAAAGAAAGAGAAAGAAAGAAAGAAAGAAAAGAAAGAAGAAAGAAAGAAAGAAAGAAAGAAAAAGAAAGAAAAGAAAGAAAGAAAGAAAGAAAGAAAGAAAGAAAGAAAAGAAAGAAAGAAAGAAAGAAAGAAAAGAAAGAAAGAAAGAAAGAAAGAAAGAAAGAAAGAAAGAAAGAAAGAAAGAAAGAAAGAAAGAAAGAAAGAAGAAAGAAAGAAGAAAGAAAGAAAGAAAGAAAGAAAGAAAGAAAGAAAGAAAGAAAGAAAGAAAGAAAGAAGAAAGAAAGAAAGAAAGAAAGAAAGAAAGAAAGAAAGAAAGAAAGAAAGAAAAGAAAGAAAGAAAGAAAGAAAGAAAGAAAGAAAGAACGAAAGAAGAAATAAGAAAGAAGAAAGAAAGAAAGAAAGAAAGAAAGAAAGAAAGAAAGAAAGAAAGAAAGAAAGAAGAAAGACAGAAAGAAGAAAGAAAGAAAGAAAGAAAGAAAGAAAGAAAGAAAGAAAGAAAGAAGAAAGAAAGAAGAAGAAAGAAAGAAAGAAAGAAAGAAAGAAAGAAAGAAAGAAAGAAAGAAAGAAAGAAAGAAAGAAGAAAGAAAGAAAGAAAGAAAGAAAGAAAGAAAGAAAGAAAGAAAGAAAGAAAGAAAGAAAGAAGAAAGAAAGAAAGAAAGAAAGAAAGAAAGAAAGAAAGAAAGAGAGTTGCAAATTTTCAAAATAACTCTCATAAATGTGCATCTTAGTTCAAAGAAGAGGAACTTAAACCATGCCATAATGAGTACTTCAGAAATGCATAATGCTAAGATAAAGCCGTTTGATACATATTTTATACTTTAATGGGTTCTTAGTCTTCTTTTCCTTTTGTTTATATTTATATCTTGTTGTTTGTTAATCATATACTTATAGTTTAACAAGAATAAATAACATTGAGTATCTTAAGTACGGCAAATCACGCAATGAAACCATGTTCTAGGGAATGTTTTGTACGATTAGCAAAATCAGAAGAATAAGTTTTTTTAATAATTTTTAGCAGATATGAAAGTAGAAGATTAAGGGCAGAGAAAGTACTACGACTTATGCACATCAGATTTATAAACCATGTATAAAGTATTGTAATATATCAGAACAAACTTTAGGCCATAAAATATCAGATTTGTAAGTAAACTTTTCATTATATATATATATATATATATATATATATATATATATATATATATATTATGGTTTGGCTGTAACGAAGAAAGTTAAATGTTACCGAAGAAAAACCAGTATGTAGATAACGCAAGGCCAGTAAAGCCTACTCCACATTTGAGGCCGAGGACAACGTAGCTGTCTGTGAAGATTCCAGAAGAAATTTCATGTTAGATAAAGTCAACAGCCTGTAAAGCAGTTGCGTTAGATGGGACAAATGTTTAGCTGTATGCCTTAAAAATCTCACCAAGGACTTAAAAGCTTCCTAGCGTTTATGGAAAGAGCAGTAGATTAAACTCAAGCAGGCAATGTTAAATAGGAAATAAAACTGTATATAGAAACTATTTACATCACCTTACTAACTCGTTTATAGTCATGCCTGAGTATTAACATTTTTATTTCCTCTATCAAACAAAGTATTGCAACTGTTTTTTTTCCCTCATTTAACCGTTGTTTATTGTTTACGTTTATTTTACTGTCTGTTTTCTATAGTTTCACACATATGCACTATACACATGCCCAAGGCGGGTTAACTCGAACCCGCGACCCTCTACGTGGCGGAGCGCTAGAGACATACGCTCTAACAACCATGGCTACGAGGACCGGCGTCTCCAAATAACAATGCTTCCCACCCAAGATTTCAGTAAAAGTAGACGTCTTTATGAGCCCAGGGTCCATTGAGCTTAGAGTTACCCGACATGCGTCTTTCAGGATAAGGGAAAACCCCGGAAAAGCCTTATACAAGTAACTCACCCTGGCCGAGATTCGAACTCGGAACCTCTTGAACGTGAGGCAGATACGCTACCATCTACGCTACCGAGGCGGGCATGCGTGAGAGAGAGAGAGAGAGAGAGAGAGAGAGAGAGAGAGAGAGAGAGAGAGAGAGAGAGAGAGAGAGAGAGAGAGAGAGAGAGAGAGAGAGGAACAGTAAAAAAACAGTCTGTCATGGGTTTTTTCCTGGTTTTCATGGGGCGGTAAGCGCAAGCTGGGTTGGTTCCTCTTCTACCAAGTCTTGTCTTTCCCCAACATTACTTTTCGTTTGTTTCAGAGTTGAGGGACGTGGCGACAGCGTTCGGTGTGTTACGGCAAGGCGGTTGATTGTTCACTTTGGAAAGGTTTCCTGCTGACGTTTGATTAGTCTTCTGGGAGCATGATTCGGCCCAGCGAGTCCTACAGAAGACACAGAACTTAGGCGTTACTAACCGACACCAGAACGGTTTCATGTGGAATCGTTTGGGATCCATCCTTGCTAGTGAACATAGTCGCCCTCCCTCCAAGAGCCTTTCAGAGTCACATTAGAAATACCAGAAAAAAAAGGACCACTGTGACCTATTTACGGTGCAGTGTTCCAACTTTTGAAGACCGTTTCTACTGTGTACTACGAGGTAAACAAGTTAGCTAAGGAGGCAAAGCAAAGAACGTAACGGAGTTCCCCCCATTATGAACTAATTTTACATAGAAAATGTGTATGTGCGTACGTGCTCTGTAAACAGCAAAACTCAAAAACAAAAAGTCAGTTAAATACCAAACTTGGTATTTAAGTTCAAGGATGTGACACGAAGACTGGAAAAAAAAAATCCTCTCATTTCCAATCACTTAACAAGGCAGCACTTCAAAATGTTTGATTATATTGTTCGGAGGGGATTCGGCACCTTGACCCGACTGTTTTGTTTTGTATCTATGCCCCAAGTGGGCCCCCCCGGGAGGTAGGATGAGGTGTGAAGAGACAGAGAGCGGTCGACCCCCAGTGAGTCACTACAGTACAGAGGGCGGGTCCCTACACTTTACTAGATAGAAACTCCCCGGCGGTCCGGGACAATCGTCATTCCACCTACCGTGGTCCCGAAACAGTCACAAGACCGCCTCGGAGACCGGAGGCCGTTCCGCCGGAGGAAAAAGTCTTCACTCAAAAGCATATCATCCCGCCTGGCACCTCCGAAACACTTCTATCCTGAAAGAGATCACCAGAAGAAAGATGATATGAAATGATAATAGAGATGAAATGGAGTGGCAGGAAATTTGGGAGATGTAATTAACTTACGCAGAATTCGCCTAGCGACCAGGGAAGACCCCTGAAAAGACCTATGAATCAGGTAGGCCGGCCACGGGAATCGAAACCGGACCTCCCGAATGGGGGTAACAGACGAAACCGCCCGCTCGGTTAACAGAAGTGTTTGATTTTCTCAAAAGTGGTTCTAAGTGCCACTTGATTGACTAAGTGCTTAAATTGCCATTTGTTTAAACTATTCTTTTCAAAAAGGAAATGCATTTTCGGGTTGTAGCCTATGATGTCCTTTTCTTTCTGCATGTCATGCATAACTGACAAACTGTAAGATATGGACAACATTTTACTGCATAAAAATGCTGATCTCATTTAGAACACAATTTACAACTTCTTTTTTTTTGTTTTCTTTTGTTTTGGAGCTAAACAGTTTTTACACATTTTTTGTTATTGGTTTTATTTTTCCAATATTTATACTTTTCTCAAATGGGAAATCGTTATTGCAAAGAGAACGGAATTTCAAAACCATCACATCACCAACACTTAAAAGTGTTGACTATCGTTAAACCTACTGTACTTCCCTATTCCCACTGTACCTAAAGGAAACATCGAGAAGTATATAGAAGAGTGTTTCAAGAGTAGTTTGTTACAAAATGGGTAGAGAAAGTCATGTGAATGTAATACTTTAGAAAAAAATCTTCTGATAAACCGTCCTAAAGATTTTGATAAAATGTTTTATGTTTGCTATATTACACGAGGTTTTAAATGTAGTTATTTCTGAAACGTTCTGTAAAATCTGCATACAGCTAGAATTTTATGAATAAATGGGATAAAGTACTATCCTTACATTTTTCATTCAGAAGATTTCAAGACCATATTTCCGGTTAAAACTTTATGCCAAAATTTTGAATGGAATACTTATAAGTTGTTTTAAAAAAGTAAAAAGCAACATGAAAAACGATAACCAGTCTTCAGAAACTTAATGTTCTCTAAAATGGGCTAATTAGAAATCCGTTAATGTTCAGAATTAATTTTTCAAACACACATGCATGTCGTAGGAACAACTACAGTTGAACCTGATTTATACTAAATATATCAAGGGGATTAGAATTAGGATTTCATTACGGAGGGGATTAGGTACGTAGGCCACCATGCTGGGCCCATTGTTCCTGTGCCCCCAAGTGGGGGCACCCCCGGGAGGAAGGATGAGGCGAGAGGAGACAAAGGGCGGCCGATCCAAAGAGACGCGATAGTACAGAGGGCAGGGTCCCTACAGTTTACTTGGATAGAGACTTCCCCCTACAGGACAGGACAACGGACACGCTCCCCTACTGCAGGACGGCAACGAGCCCAGCAGCCGAGTCCCAAAGGTCCCAGGCAGGCGATCCGAGACCCAAAGGTCTCTGGCTGGCGGTCCCGAAATGGTCCCAGCAGAGGAGCGGAGACCGGCAACCGACCTACCGGAGGAGAAAGTAGTTTTCCTCAGCGCATATCATCCTGCCATGCATCGTCGAGACACCCACCGACACTTCTACCCTGAAAGAGACCAGCAGATGAGAGATGATGTGAAATAATAATGGAGTTGACATGGAGGGACAGGAAATTCGGGGGGTGTAATTAACCTACCCAGCATTCGCCTAGCAACCCGGAAACCCCCCGAAAAACCCATGGGTCAGATAGGTCGGACACGGGAATCGAACCCGAACTCCCGAATGCGGTTCACAGACAATATCAAGGGGAAGAGGAACGATTACATGTAACTCAGAATTACGTACAAACGACATTTTGATAATGCATCATTTTTTTTTAAATAGTACCTGCTTTACAAACAATAACGATATGTACGAAGCAAACGTTTAGAAATTAGTTCCGCTTTAAAATATGCATTCTGTTAATTTGGATTGCTTCACTTTTCTTACATTAATTGCATACAACTCATTTTACAAAATATATTGATGAACTTAGAATTTTATCACTACAACTTCGCACAGTTGTACTGTCTACACTGCCCGCGTTCATTAGGTCGTCCCGAGTTCGAATCTCGGTCAGCGTGAGTTATCTGGATAAGCTTTTTTTTCTCTCCCTGAAGACTGTACATAGCGTGAATAAGCAATTCCTAAGTCGGAAGAAATTTTGATTTGACTTTTGTGTCGATTAAGTGCCACCTCTCCTATGAATTATACTGTCTGCCCACCACAAGAGGGCAAGAGAGGAATGAAGGGGAGAGGCGTTTGAACTGTTTATCTGCTCTGGTACTGGATCTGTTTACTACGAAATGAGTGCATACGAGTCACCCTTGCTGCCAGATCTAACGCTCGTTTCAGTAACTGCAGTGATAGGTATTGTGAATGGGTGAATTATGTGACAACACTGCGAACCTAGCATCCTTATCATATCCGGAAGGCGAGCGCAAACACAGCAAAATAATTAGCGTTACACATTGCTCTACCTTGCATTCTTGTGCTGGGTGGACAGTACTTTCTGATGTAGCGTATATCATTTCTTTTTTCTTTTCTCCATGGCTGATTAAAATAAACTGAGAACCAGTGGCGTGGCGTTAATGTTGCCTCGTTGCCGCCGGCAACAACTAATAAATTGAAGAAAGTGTATCCAAATTTTACATTATTTTTTGTTCAAAGAATAATGCAAAGTAAAAGCGATTTCACTTTCAGATTTCAATTTTATTTGTGCTCACCGGTTAACTCTGAACTTGTAGGCTCATGTGGCATATCTGTGACGGAGGGAGGCTTTAGTTACTTGTTTATAGCACGATTGTTGCCAGTTTAGTGAAAAGGCAAACCTTGAGTTTAACTGTTAATTCTTCACGTATAACAGTAATATGGTGAATGATTTAATGTTAAAAAGTACAATAAGAAGAATGGCAGTACAATTTGTGGGTAAAAGTGATTGTGGTTGTGTGATCGAAAATGTTTTACATAGGTGCTTGAGTTAGCATTCTTGTGGTGAAAAAGTCACATAATTTCAACAGAAAGGCCAAATCCGGATATTAAACCTTTAAAAACTAAGTCACACCCCAGATTAGGTCGATCGACCGACCAACCGACCGACGGAGGTGCTGGCTGGCTGTATAAAGCCAGAAGGCTTTTGCAGCGTGCCCACCCGTTATGGGTTTTACCGCAAGTAGGGTTTTTTTTCAGGATATTGTCGGGTGGGTTGTGGGTTTTTAGGAAGAATTTGTTGCGAGGTAACATAAATTTTATGTTCCTCTGGGTAGATTAAGTCTGAAGCAACCGGCAACACTTATGATTGGAGCCCGGATTTATAAGCACAGTCAAATGGTGAAATAAGCAAGCATATAGGCACGAAAAAATGAAACAAATAAGCACCAAAAATAAGCAAATAGAAATAAACATTTAATCATAAATATATTTTTTTTCGTAGAATTGTTACCTTACGTAAGCTTGTTACAGTACACAAGAGAGATTATGTGTGAAGCTCCTGCGTTTGTCAGTGAAGAATATTTTATAAAGTGAAAAGGATCTCTCAGCGACGCATGGCGCTACTGGAACATGTCTAACGCTCAAGAGATCCCGAGTTCGAATCTCGGTTAGGATGAGTTACTTGGATAAGTTTTTCCGGGGGTTTCCCTTATCCTGATAAACGAATGTCAAGTAACTCTAAGCTTCATGGACCCCGGAAATTATGCATTGTGTTTCATAATCAGGGTTTTTCGTTAATACCTTACTGAGTTCCTCCAAGGCTCGACAGTATCGTGAGTCTCTGAAGACAACGTGACTGAAATTTCATCTATCAAAGAAAGTGAATGTTCCTAGGCATTATTTCGATCTTCCAATTGTGTTATAACGAGGTATTCTGGAGAAACGGTTACGAATCCACTCTATCTTATCTTGGATGCGAATATTAGAAAAATATTCCTGTTTTGTGGCAATGTTGCTTTCATATTTGATGCACGCTACCGACCAACGGTTGTCAATATTGATGCACCTTATTTTTACGTTGTAAATTTTGAAGCAGTGTAGCCTATCCTCAGGGTAGAGCAAAGAGTTCCGTCAAAGGGTATGCGTGGATATGTATGGGAGTAAGGATGGTTCTAATGACATTGAAATACAAGTTTCAAACTGGTTTAATGACTGCTTCTTTTTATCATCACATCAAAATCGAAGTTGCCGACCAAGGGTTACCAATATATCACTGTTCAGAGTTACCGTATGTCACATGCATATTACGCGATAAAACTTAATTCATTATTTGCGTAGGAACCGATAGATACCTTTTCCCATCGCTTCTGGTCTGCCTTCGCCCAAGACAGAACAGTTGTCCTTCTTCATGGACCGCCAGCCCCGTAGTGTCTTCCTCACTACAGCTGCGTGTGACTTTCACCTCTCGAAGCCTGTCTTTATTCACACCAAAATTCCTTTTGTGACTATTTTGTGATTATTAGTCTCGGTCATGCCATTATTAAGGGTCCGAACAATGCCTTTTCAAACGGAGTCAAGTGTTATTCTCTTAGAATCCCTGCTAAGAACCCGCTTTCTTTCGTCTCTTTTGTTAAAAGACTCAACCGAACTGCACCTGTTCGCGTTTTAACAAATATACAATGTTCCTTTCAAATCCATTACCATTCTTTATTCATTGCATTCTTTAAATTCGGTATCATCTTCTGCATCTAAGGAGTACAACACCGGTTTTACTTCATTGAAATGATCTGCGTAGTAAGACACAGCCTTTAACCAAGAACCCCATCGAGTTAAAACTGCCTGAGGAGGTAAAGACAAATTTGGAAGGAAGTTCATGAAGTCTTTATATCGGCCCCTAACTGTTTCAGCGACACGATGTAAACCGTCTAAATGATAAAATGATGGCCAGGAGTGAGAATTTATGTTTTAATTTACGTGATCTGGATAAAATACGCTATTTTAATTTAAAAAAATAAGTAAGCAAATCCCATATTTCAGCAAAACAGCATTTATAAGCATTTCCTTTAGAAATGCGGACCCTTCTTATGAATCACCCACGCCACGCCGCTGCAGTAAGAAGTGAAAAACAAAACTACTGTTCAACAGTAAACAACAGACTTTTTTTTTTTTTAACTTGTTCCATACTATGGTCATATCGGCGGCCGTTCTCCTTTGGAACATCCTGAAGTTGTTAAGCCGTATTCGTTAGGTTTTTTAAACGTTAGATCACACACACACTTATACTCTCATTCATACTTCCAGACTCTGGGGAAGAGGGGGAATTATCTTGGTCGGAGAAAAATCCCCATCCCCACCGCCGGGAATCGAACCCGGGACCCCTAGCACGGCAGGCAGGTGCTCTATCGACTGAGCTACGGGGCCAGCCAACAGAAAATTTAAAAAAATGATCTTTATTATTCATTTGTTATTACGACACTGTTGCGCCGAAAGACGCATAGAAGTCTGGTTTCCGTGACCGAAAGCGGCCTGTGAGTTTGCGTCTTTGTCAGCAGCGATAAGGAAAATGCGTTTTGAGTTTATTTTAAGAAAGCGTATGCTCATTTAATTACGAAAAACTCAGTTTTATTTCATTTGTATAACTGCGAATTACGTGTAAATGTACGAGTATAACGCATAAATAAGATTCTATTAACATGTTTGTAAATTACATTTCTTTCCGGGACGTATAAATACGAATTACGTATAAAGCAGGTTCAACTATATTTTTATTTACGTCGTTAATAAGATCTATGCCATGCTTGAAGTCAACAGAATGTGCCTTGATGTCATCCACTACATGCCTATATGGTTGTATATGGGCTTCTTCACAAGGTGAACAACCCAAAGAAAAACAAGCAGAGATTCGGTAACCACGGTATACTGAGAATTGGATCGAAGCACAGCTAACTGTGTTAATGAGTTTCAGGGACAAGCCTGCCTGCCTGCCTGCCTGTTACGCAACTTATTGAAACAATGAAGTTGAAGGGCGTCCCGACCGATGTCGGGGAAAACAATGTCGTACATAGGGAATGGAATACTCCCGAAGAGCATGCTTGGGCTTTCTTGGAAGCAGAGCTTGCATTAGTTTCATAAATTGATTGCAGTGACGCAGTGAACTGCGTCATTCCAGCGTATTCTTAGGGAAACGTGTTTTTATCTATACAGTTACTTTTACCCATACGTTATATGCAACTAGAACACTATTTTTTCTTGTAAGCAATTTTCCATTTTGGATATTTAAGTGAAAATGTTAATCCTACTATAGTGTTTATTTTGCACATGCACTTAAGATGCCTGGGTAGAAAAAAGACCCGATTTTCTTTTCTGTTAGATTATTTTACACGTAATTTTATTGAAACCATGAATATATGTTTAATGTGTTGATCATTCAAACTGCATAATGAAATTGTACAACAATGCAACAATTTAATACTAATATGAAGTAGACTCTGATTTTACATCCACATGGCTATCTTTTATTAACAATTTGCACATATGTATATCAGATGTTCCTTGCAAGCAAACTTTTTGCATTTGGTAAACGTTACTGTACTTTCCTGAACTGAAGTATCATCTGAGTCTTCTGGTGAAGATAAAGGGCTACTGGATGGAACTAAAACTGGTTTATTTCGAACGGGACTCGGCACGGAAATCCAAATTTGGTCTATTGTATCTATGCTCCCAAGTGGGGTGTCCTCGGGGAGGAAGGATGCGGCGAGAAGAGAAGAGGGCGGCTGACCCAAGAAATCACGACGGTGCAGAGGACAGGGTCTCTACATTTTACTTAGATGGAAACCTGCCCCGCTAGGCCAGGATAATGGACATTCCCTCATGCTGTGTTTCGGAAGCAATACTAATAACCATTTCGGAGGAAGCAGTGGTTCACTATACTGCCATGCACCACCGAGACTCCCGCCGACACTTCTACCCTGAAAGAGACCAGCAGAGGAGGGATGATATGAAATGATAATGGAGATGAAATTGAGGGACAGAAAACTCGGGGGATGTAATTATCCTACCCAGTATTCGCCTGGCGAACGGGAAAAAACTCCCGAGAAAATTCAAGAGTCAGGTAGGTCAGCCACGGGAATCGAACCCGGCTCTCCCAAATGCGGGAGTGAAGATAAAGGGCTAAATCCTGAAAGGAGATCCTTATCCCTCGAAACTACTTCATCTCTCTCTCTCTCTCTCTCTCTCTCTCTCTCTCTCTCTCTCTCAGATATGTTCAGCAGTATATCCGCTGGTTCATCATTTTGCAAAGAAGTCATTATCTTCAGGGAAAACATTTACAAAATATATGAATCATAAAGGTAGAAAACAAGTGACCTGAGTAGAACTGAATCACATTATAAACTTATTTATTTATAGTTCTTTCGCCATAAATTGATATTCCATTGTTCAAGGCAGCAATGACTTTAGTTCTTTATACCTACCTTACTGAACCCATATAAATGTCATTGTTGACAAATTGAATATTGTCAGAATTTACTGTAATAATGAAGATTAAAATACGCAAGGTCTAAAAGTCCCTAAAGTGCTGAGAAGTACCATTTCTGTGATTGCTCCACTAGAGCTCTAAAATAATTATTTTCTGTATATATGTATATATGTACTATGTATATATACATAGTCGGTAGAGAAACTATTATATTCCACCGAAAAAATCCATACCGAGATTTCACTATAAATTAAATTTTAAGGTTCCCCTATAAAACACATTTTTAGAAAAAGGTTCGTGTGTGAATATTTTCTTGTACAGCATAACTCAAAAGCAAAAAGTTGGTTTAATACCAGAATTGCTATTTCAGTTAAGCAGCTTCCAAGAACGCAGCACAAACATTTTCAAGAAAATTCCTCTACACCAAACTACCCTTCACGTGATTTTTTTTTTCGAAATGTGTAATTTCCTTAAAAATAGTTCTAATGATTTTGATAAAAATGCCACATGTTTAAGACATTCTCGTGACAATGAACTGTATAAATATCTTTAATTTTCTGGAAATAACCTCCGAAGTCCTACTCATGCTGAATAACTTTCGCATAATTGGTGAATTGAAAGAGATAGATATCTTATTACGCGGGATAGCTCAGGTGGTCTACCTGACCCATGGTTTTTTTCGGGGATTTCGAAACGGTTACTGGGATAGCTTCCGAACTACAGCATGGGGGAATTTCCATTGTCCTGGCCTAGCGGGGGAGGTTTCTATCTAAGTAAAAAAAAATTATATGTAGAGACCCTGCCCTTTGCACTTTCGTGACTCCTTGGGACGAACGCCCTCTGTCTCATCTCACCTGGACGCCAGCCTCTGTCTCCTCTCGTCTCATCCTTCCTCCCGGGGGTGCCCCACTTGGTGCATAGGTACAATAGATAAAGACTGGTTGCAGTGCCGAATCCCTTCCGTAGTAATCCTAATCCTACTACGCCAAAAATGTAGATCTCCCTAAATCACACGCCTTATAGCAAATAATTTTTTTCCTATTTTGGGGATAACCATTTTCAAGATATTGTCACCCAATTATCAGAAGGCGCGACCAACTGGCGGCTGGGTGAGGGCCGGGAGGCATTCGGCCACGCCTACCCATTTGTCTTATAGCGCTAACGAAGGGATGGTTGGAAAAACATCACTGGCCGTCTCTTTCCCCTCCCCCTGCCATCTAGAACCTTCGGGGTGATTCACTGAAACGCGAGACTTTCAGAAACTGCGATATTCCTATAAAAAGCGGCTGCAGTTGGCGAGTCAATTCAGTTCTTGGCGAGCAGCCGTGATGAGCGAGGAGTGAGGGAACGGACTGGAAGATTGTGTACGTGCATCGGAGGAGTTGTCCATAATTGCGAGTGCAGAGTGAACCTGTGACAGACGAACTGGTGAATTGTAATTGTGTGCGCTACGTAATTTTATGTAATCGGCAAGTGTTCCAACTGTAATTCGGTGGAAATAAAGAACATTTTGAGTTTGTGCAATTGGACTTTTAATTTCACAAACCTACAAAGTTACAATATAAAATACTTATCTATATATAACTTATCTCAAATAGAAAGTAGTTTCTCTCTCTGTCATGTAAAGTGAATGGAATGACCAGCTCCTAAAAGATTTGACTATGGCCTAAATGCTTTTTCTATATGCCATGCGTGTCTCGTTTACATTTAAGAGGGGCAGAAGCGATCGTTATGCAACTTGATTACAGTCTGATTTTTAAAAGAGAATACGTGAAGGTCATCAGGCAAGGGACGCGAAGGGTAAGAAGGGAAGGTCGTTGCAATGGTAACGTAAACAAAGGTTGTCATATTGGATACACTAGTGAAGTGGGTGAATCACATACTCCTCGCCCGCCTCGGTAGCGTAGATGGTAGCGTGTCTACCTCACGTTCAAGAGGTCGCTAGTTCGAACCTCGGTCACGGTAGGTTACCTTCAAGGCGAGTGTCGGGTAACTCTAAGCTCCATGGACCCTGGACTCATTTGAGCATCATTTCACCCAATTCATTCACCGTCCGATATGACTTAACGTTGGAGGACGTAAATTATGAAAAAAAAAAAAAAAAATCGCATACTCCTCAGCTCAGTTATTGCTAGTTGTATGCGGGAAACAGTTTGCCTAGTTGCGCTGTGTATTGTTAGCCTACTTTGCTAAAACACAATTAAAATACGTTTTTTATGGAAGCAAGATGCAGTGGCGGTAGGATTAGAGGTGGACCGAGGAATCATGGCCCAAAGCAAAGATCAGCTTACGGTCGCGTTGTTACATTGCATAGCCAAGCTAGCGAATTTGTCTGTTCTCTTAGAGAATTCTTCCAACAGGAAGACGAGAGTTTGCTGCTTATCAGTGAACAGCTTATTCCTTTTATCCGAAAGCGATAATCCCATGTCAGTAGATATGCTTGCACGTAAAAGAATTCCTGTGGGTCAAAACTCCGGCATATCGGTGGCGTTGATATGAACATGTCAATTAAAAAAGTCGTTCATGATAGTATATTGCTATACTAATGTATACGGAACGAGGCAAGTATGGAAAGGAAGAGTCAAACTGAAAATTTCAATGCCATAGCCGGGATTTGAACCACGGATCTTCTGGTTTCCGTCCAGCCGCTCTAAACCAATGAGCTACTATGGCCAACATGCCAACATGACATTAAATTCTCCAACGACTCGTGTTTTTCCCGGTAAACCACTTAGAAGTTCTCATAAACACATGAGACAACTACCTTAATGGCGACTTACAACGTGTAAGTACTTTCAGGTCCATACTGGCCTACACACGGCCAGTGTGAAAGAACAATTAATTTCCATTAATTGACCTAATATTGGTTAACTATTAAGCCCGAACCTGAAAGTACTTACACGTTGTAAGTCGCCATTAAGGTAGTTGTCTCATGTGTTTATGAGAAGTTCTAAGTGGTTTACCGGCAAAACCATGAGTCAGTTGGAGAATTTAATGTCATCTTGGGATGTTGGCCATAGTAGCTCAATGGCTAGAGTGGCTGGACGGAAACCAGAAGATCCGTGGTTCAAATCTCGGCGATGGCATTGAATTTTTCAGTCTGACTCTATATTTCCATACTTTAGCCTACACACAGCCAGTGTGAAAGAACAATTAATTTCCAGGAACGAGGAAAGGTTTGAAAACACGAGACGCTTGCACTGAGTTTTTCCAATTCTCGAGATTCCATTATGTGTTTATCATATGTGCGTTGCACATTATTTTTGCACTATGTGTAATTATATGAATCTGAATTTTAGTAGTTAAGATATTAGCTGAAATATTAATAAATATAGTGCATCGCCTATATGTTGTTTCTATGGATAAATACTTATCGCACTATGCGGGAATCTCAAGTTACGATGCATAGCAACAATAACGGTAAGTATGGAATATTAGAAACATAGTGCAGAAACTATTTAAAATAACACACATGTGAAGACTCTACAACGCAGTGGATGTGTGAACAACTTACTTCTGTTTTTAAAGTAGGCTAATACAGATTAACTGTGCATATTTTTGTTGAGGTGAGATAACTCGAACCCTTGTTTATGTTTCGAGTGTTGAGAGGATGAAGAAAGGGGATCTGGTGGGCAACATTGCATTACCCACGTGGAGAAACAGATGACCTTCACGTATCTTCTTTTAAAAATCTGACCTCTTCCTTGCTTATGTAGGCATGAGGCCGGCAGTCGGGTTGGCAGGCTCTGGCTCGCTAGTGGGCTGTTACGCCATGGGCTTTTCAACAATGGAAATTAATTGTTCCTTCACACTAGCCGTGTGTAGGACAAGGTTTGGAAAAAGTCCGACTGAAAAATTCAATGCCATAGTGGGATTTACATAGTAAAATTGTCATGGTTGCCCGCCTCGGTAGCGTAGATGGTAGCGTGTCTGCCTGACGTTCAAGAGTTCCCGAATTCGAATCTCGGTTAGGGTGAGTTATCTGGATAAGGTTTTTTCCCCCAGGATTTTCCCTTATCCTGAAAGACGAATGTCGGGTAACTCTAAGCTCTATGGACTCTGGGCTCATTTGAGCATCATTTTGTTAATCGTCCGATATGACTTAACGTTGGAGGACGTAAATTACAGAAAAGAAAGCCATGGCATCTCAGTGGTTAGAGCATCCGGTTCATCCTTTGTAGGTGGGGTATTTACTTCATAGTAAAGAGTCCTAGTTTGAATCTCGGTTGGGGTTGCTTTTTTGGCTAAGAAATATCCTTATACCCAGAAGAAGGTTAAGTATCTAAGTTCCATGGACCCCCATCTCATTTCAACATCTCATTTATTTGCTATCGGATATGGCCTATGCAGTTAAATGATGTTAAAGCTCAATTCAGTTCACGATTTTAATTTCTATTGACCATTCATTCTGAACTGGGGTTTTCCGTGGTTTTCCCTGGTCAACAGACGAATAAATGGAATGTAAACTATATTAACGTACTTTAAGAACAAAAGTAATTTATTCTTGATACGAATTCACTGCGCTGTTGCATTTTCGCAGATGTGATTCTGAGTATCTCCCTCTCTGTCTCTTTCTCGATTATTCATTGAAAGTTTTATAAAGCTTTATTCATATATAATATGTACATACATACAATTATAACACAATATCTCGTTAACATTTTTGTTCTAATTTCTCTTAAACAAAGCCCTTAGCACAACCACTTCTTATCTTTCTTATAAGAGTTTTCTGTTGTTAATTTAGGAATTCAAATCCAAGATGATGGAGGACCTTATTCAAAGAGCTAAGTCTACCCTCAAATAGCTCTCCTTCTTTAAGCGAAGAAAGAAGCTTATATATAGTAGGATGCTCCTTTCGAATTAATGCTAGCTACTTTTTAGCCTTGTGACATCTAATTGAAAATTGTTTACTGTGGCTTTCAAATGAGATGATGTCTGTCCTTGAGCACTACCAGGCGGCAACCTACCAGTCCTCTGCTGCCACATCGCATTACCCTTAAGTGGGGCGTGATGCGCGGCGATTGAAACCGTGACGTAGACACAGTAATGGCCATTATTACTTGTCTAAGTATATATGTGTTTGTGTGTGTTTATTTATTATTTTTTTAATTTACGTCCTCCAATGTTAAGTTATATCGGACGATGAATTAAATGGGTGAAATGATTCTCAAATGAGTCCGGGGTCCATGGAACTTAGATTTACCTGACATTCGTCTGTCAGGATAAGGGAAACCTCCGGGATAAAACCTTATCCAGATAACTCACCCTGATCGAGATTCGAACTCGGGACCTCTTGAACGTGAGGCAGACGCGCTATCATCTACGTTACCGAGGCAGGTTGTGTGTGTGTGTGTGTGTGTGTGTGTGTGTGTGTGTGTGTGTGTGTGTGTGTGTGTGTGTGTGTGTGTGTGTGTGTGTGTGTCATTCAGAACTGGAATTTAAATTACTGACATGTGTGCCAAAAGAATTATTTTTAACAAGCCAAGGCTTTTGTTCTTGTCCACTTTCTCGTTAGCTTGTGGAATGCTGTTATCAGCAGAATGTGACTGGTCACATATATCTTTGTGTTGTTTCGTAATCTGGAGACGGTATTTGGTGTTCTGTGATTCAGACTTTACATCAGCATTGCTCGGACTTTGCATTCTGTTGATAGCAGACTTATAATTTACTTAGGCGATACAGGGGTAAATAAAAACCACTCCTCAAAATTCAATCTGGCAAGACTCGTCAAAAAAGGGTTTGGTCTAAAGATACCTGTGGGAAATGGTAATGGGATTACCATTTGTCATCTGCTAACACAGGATTCCCACCTCTGACTACCTCTCCAAACTGCCTCGGGCTATCAATGAGGAGTTGACAGCTGATTCATTTAAATAATGGTTTCTGAAAAGACTTAAATGATTTAGAAGAAGGAATCATTAATAAGATGGATAATGTCTCGTATCATTCGGTTATTAAAAATGAGCTGCAGAAAGAATCAAATTATTGAATGGTTGCAAAAACGGGTTTGGATTTTTGACAACAGAAACTAAATGAGAGTTATTGCACTTCCGTTCAAATTTCAGGAAAAAGTGTAACTTTTAAACTAACTGGCGTCGAACGACTTATCTAGAAGAAATTGACGTGTTAACACCATACTGGGAAAACTGCACGAGACATGAAGGGAGGGGAAACAAGACGACTTTTGGAAATAGATAGGTCATGAGGAGATTTAGGAATCTATTATCATAAATTTCCTAGACTCAGATGATGAAGACAGTGAAAATGATGAATTGACTCTTGGCGTAAGTAATGACTGATTCAGATGAGCCACTTAATTCCATGGGTATATAGCATTTCAGAAATATGATTATGCATATTCCAAGTTCTCTCGGGCTTCAAGCCAGGTGTAGATGTGATTCAGCACACCCTGAAGACGGGAACAATGTATGCTCCGGAAACGTTGGTACATACATCACCACATCTACACCTGGCTTGAAGCCGGAGAGAGCTTGGAATACTCACGCCGCCAGGAAAGCTACAGCTCCTATTACGCATATTTTAAACTTGAATTCAAACAACTGCATTGTTATAGAACGTAGGAAATTTTAGTTTGCGTTCCCTTATGTGTGGCGGTAGATCTAGGATAGAGAGAGAAAGAGAGGGGGAAATAAAAGAGTGGGGTTAACAAGATGGCAACACTGAGCAGCATGCAAACACATCTTATTCGCTGGAGGGCAGAACTCTTCTCACTTGAAAAGTTGCGTGACAAAGGTGCTCTTGATCTCTCTTTCCCAGGAGTCTAATTCACGATGAACCTGACTCTAGCTGCTTCTTTATAAAGATTCTAGAAAAGGTCACCTCACTTTGTATTTTAAGCGAACTTGCAGTCAGTCCTTTTCGTCACTTGGTTGAACCGAATAGCAGGTTCATTGTGAAGCACATTCTCCTCTTCCTGTTCGAATAATTCGCTAAGAATATAGTTAACTTCCTTAGCTTGACTGTGCAATGTTACATCCCGATCAGAAGCTGATATTTGTCTCGGACCATAAATTCTCCTCTAGCTCTAACTCTACCTCCATCAAGTCCTACCTGCATATCTACGTATTTTAATTTAAGGGCTTTTAACAAAGTAAGCTACCAACACACAACGCTGGCAGCAACGAGATTTCAGGCGCACAATTAGCGATAATTGCACATCATTCACCAAGGTACCACATATGTAGCAAAGCATGGAAGCATATCGGAAAATATGTTTTGGAGTGAAGTTCCTGAATAAGGTAAACAGGGTTTCCCCTTATAGTGCAAAGGCAACCTTTCAACGCTTTGTATCCTGTATTCATTTGTGCATTCCTTAATAGTTGCTACATTCATTGTTTCTATAGATTGATGTTACAGGGAGAGTAAAAACACAAAGCATGCAAAAATGTTAGAACCAACTAGAATTAAGGAATTATGCTAACATTTGAGTCTCATGGGCAAAGAGTCAGAGCTGAACACTGTTATATCCATCTGTTCATAGCTTAGCATAAATGAATAAATGAATGAATGAATGGATGAATGGCTGAATGAATGAATGAATATAACATTATTGCGCTGCTCAAAAGGTTACCCTGGTTTTATCTTTACTAATACAAACATCTGAGATAATACACTGATTATTATTGTCTGAAGAGTGAGAAGGGTACTGGCGCGCTTCTCGGACGTGTACTAAACACCTATGAACGCACCACTTCAGCCAATGGCATGCGCAGGAATCACAAATGGCAGATAGATGTTATGTCCAAGTGGAGTAATTAGTGAGTTATCTGAGAAGTTCCTACTAACAAAGATAAAGCCAGGGTAACCACTTGAGCAGCACGATGATACAGGGGGATTAAAGTATAAAAAAGACTTCGTCATTTCTATAGGTAAGTGATATGGTACAGAGAGACTGAAGTATAAAAACAATAATCCTCTTGTTTTTTCTATGTTAAATTGATATTGGGACGCAGCGCCTCTGCACAGGGTTAAACGGGTCAGTTTTGCGAAGGCTTGCGGTGAAATGAAATGTGTAGTGTTAAACGCCCGCTTTTGCTACATACGGCACCGCAGGCGATGACACTGATGATAGATGAGATGAAGATGGAGCACCGGTGGAATGAGATGGCGGGGGAAACCGGAGGTCCCGGAGAAAACCCGTCCCAGCACCGTGTTGTCCACCACAAATCTCACTTTGCGGTCGCCTGGGATCGAACCCGGGCCGCTTTGGTGAGAGCCAAGCGGTCTAACCACTGAGCCACGGCGCGGCGGCTTGCGGTAAGATGTCCCGCAAGTTCAGCGAGTGGCAAGTATAAAGCCGGCGAAGTCCTGCAAGCGAGAATATTAGACAAGTGATTCCGGCGAAGCAATGGAGTCGTGCGATTTCTTAAGGTGAGGAAGAAGTACGGCGAAGTCAGTCTTGCAATCTTGCAAGTGAGGAAGTCACGCAGAGTCTTGCAGTCCGGCGACTGAGTTGCGGAGTTCGTTAGTGAATCAGCGTGCGAGTTAGCGAGTGCGACGAAAAGCCTTGTTCTTAGAGAGAGAGAGAGAGAGAGAGAGAGAGAGAGAGAGAGAGAGAGAGAGAGAGAGAGAGAGAGAGAGAGAGAGAGAGAGAGGGAGAGGGAGAGGGAGAGAGAGGGAGAGGGAGAGAGAGAGAGAGAGAGAGAGAGAGAGAGAGAGAGAGAGAGAGAGAGAGAGAGAGAGAGAGAGAGAGAGAGAGAGAGAGAGAGAGATGGGGGTGGTAAAGGTTGTGGTGATGAGCAGGAGTGTTGTTACTACACGGAATTTGGGTACGTTTATGGTTCGACTTCCAAAGAGCAAATCTTCCGGAAGGTAGGCCACGTCGGGAGTATTTCGCGGTTGCGTCACGAAAGTGAAAGTGAAGGCAGGTAAGAAAGTGAGTGAAAATTGAAGTAATTCATATTCGTGAAGTGACAGTGAACAGTGGAACTAGTTCACAACGGTGAAGTGATTAAGTGAACTAATAGGTCTCTCTCCAAAAACTGAATCAGATTATTGAAGTGACAGTTTGGAAGACTAGTCGAAGTCACAATGTGTTGAAGAGAGATTAGAGTGTAAAGATATAATGCTTCACTCTTTTTCTGCTCTACAAAACTTACAAAAGATGAAGGCATGTTATGGTAGACGCAAAATTTAATGGCGGTTGAAAGTTTACCACTAGCAGCGAAGCGCGACATTGGTGAAAGGGTGGGGAGAAGCTGTTTGCAGTAACAAAACAAAATGAACATACTCTATATAGCGTATTACTGTAACTGTCAAGTAAACATAAACTTGGTGTGCATGCCAAGTTGTGTTAACCAACTCCTCCCGCCAACCACCATTAAATTTTGCGTCTGCCATAACTGCAAAGAAGTTCTATCTTCAGCATGGTAGTGGTAATGCTAAGTACCTTTTTAAATAAAAGCTTTCTGTTCTTTTCTGAGTCCATTCTAACTTCCAGTTTATAAAGAAGATATTTATGCAAGTAGACCATGCATTACGTAGAAGGATTAGGAAACCTTGACACTGCACAGCTGATGACGTGCAGCGTGCTTGTATGTACCGTCTTTCATAAAAATGTATGGATAAAGCGATATTTAACTCACTTTTGTTTGCACCAAGTGTTAAGATTACAACAATGTTTAGCAGGAACAATACTTTATATCAACTAGTTTTATCCGTTTTCACCACTGTGTACGTTATCCATTGAAATCAGTGCCTGGTAAGGCATTTTCAAAAATACAAAATATTCAAGCAATTCCTGGAATGTTATTCGTTAACAATATATTTAGATATACTATTACACTTGATAATTAACCTCTTTTACCTATACCCAAACAAATCATGTTTTAAGTGGGCTTCATTCATTTTCACGTCCACCTTGGTAGCGTGGTGGTAGCATGTACACCTCACGTTCAAGAGATCCCGAGTTTGAATCTCGATCAGGGTGAGTTAGCTGAATAAGGTTTATTCCGGGGTTTTCCCTTATCCTGAAAGACGAATGTCCGGTAACTCTAAGCTCTATGGACCCTGGGCTCATTTGAGCATCATTTCGCCCATCAATTCATCGTCCGATATGAAAACATTTATTAATTATGCTAACTTCACATCAATTATGCTAAAGAAATTGCATCTTTCTTCCTATTCCACATTCAGAACGATGGTCAAGTGTCTCAAAAACATTCCAAGAGTAGTCGGAGTTTCAGAAGAGAGAAAGAAAGAAAGAAACAAACAAACAAAGAAACAAAGAAAGAGAGAAAGAAAGAAAGAAAGAAAGAAAGAAAGAAACAAACAAACAAACAAACAAAGAGTTATTTCAAACAATTGTGCATTTTGTATTTATACTACTTTTTAGTAGTGTAATTTTTGCATTTTGAGTCAATTTTACATTTTATTGCATTTTCCAAACACCTTAAGTGGTTTACAGATGGTGAAAAATGTAAATACAAGAGCACAATCCCTTAATATCATTTCTCGCTATATCGTTTTTGCGAAAAGTCTACATCCCTAATTAGTACACTCTTGCAAATGAAGAGAGAAACCTCATGTGTTCAAATTCGATTCCCAGGGTTGATCGCTTGACGTATGTAGTTCAGGCGGAAGACTTGTTTGTAAAAGCGGGCTGATATTCATAAAATAGGGAAGACGCACATATACATAGTCCGAGCAGACAAAAACGCCCCGAAACCTTAAAGAAAAGGTCATTTTAACAGCAGTGAAAACAATTTATTCTTTAAGTTTTAACTCGCATATCAGAATTAGGCACCAGTATCAAATGAACCACTGATTAGTGCTTTTTTTATTAAATATGCATTTAAGACATTTCATTTGCATCTTTCGAGCCATCTTTTTTTGTACATTCATGGTGACTATGCTATTTATTGTACTACTTCATGTCCTGGGCGGAATGCACTCTATAGTGCCAATAGCCTAAGGCAAATTGGACAAAGAAACGCGAAAGAACACATCTAGTGTATGTACGAGCAAGCGAGGTTTCGTGGAATTCAATGACTTCATATTAAATTCATTAATGTAACAGTATTTCTGAAAGTTTCATGCAAGTGAACTTCATCAGTGAAAGAAAACTCGTTCCTGCCTTGTACAATTAACACCTCCCAAGCCACAGATGTGTCCTACTGTCTTATTCCAGTATCTGTTTTGATGTTTAAGAGTAGGTGTAGATGAAGAAATTCATTCTTTATAAAATGAACCATTCTGAAAGTTGGGTTTTGATAGTAAGTATTATCAGAATTGAACAAAACTGGCATGGTACTCACAGATTAATGATACTTAATGTTTAAATAAAAATCTAGAATTCTATTGTGTATCTTTTTTTTTTTCCTTGTTTGAAGCACCCTTTCAGCATATGAAAGTAAAATTGTGTCATATATAACGGAAAGTATAGGTAAACGTAGTTTTTGCAGTTAATATATTGTGAATGTTTGCAATATTATAGAGACTATACCACTACAAATTGGACTATTAAGTTTGAAAATTATGCAATACTATCATCAGTTTTTTCACCGTTGCGTAGAATATTAATACATCTTCTTGAGGATTCAGATCAACATTTCCATTAATTGCAATGATATCTCATTGGATATAATCTTCTTTTAAAGTATCATACAAAGAAACAAAATACCAAATTGTAACTCTCTAACTGCAGCAGCTTTTTATCGATGGATAGATATGTCTTTACAGCGGCAAATTTCGGGAAATTGAATTTTAAATCAAAATGATACATTTTGACGGACTTAAATCTCATGAGAGATTCATACCTTCAGATTTCACAGTCATCCTGAAATTTACTTACTCTCAAAACAGACTTGGTACTCCAAAAAATAAAATTTACTGTACAGTTGTACCAAACAGGGGTCAGAGAAAATTTTGTAATGCAGAGCAGGTCATTTAGACAAATACATAACCATATTTAAACGCATATTTAATGGTCAAATACATGGTAAGCATACTGGGTGAGTAAAAAGTATGAACAATACTTGTAACTTTGTTGTTACAGTTTTGTGAAGTGATATTTTTTAGAGAAGCTGTAAGATATCAACATGTTTTCATATTACTATGATTGTAAATAGGGCGTGTGACTTTTAATGATTATTTGTTTCAGTTTGCTGGTCCGCATGTCTTGAAACGTACAGGTTGATTATTTTTTGAACTGTAATTTAAATTTATTAGGACGTATTACAGCACATGACATCTGAACCAATAAAAAACACATTAATAACAAAATTAATGATGATGTGTTATTACACATGATGAATTCACTTAAAAATGTGCTTAAAATGACCTCCATTTATTGCCAAACAATGCCAAAGTTTGTCTTCGAAATTAGTTAATTTTTCCAGCAACACTATTCACCTGATCAGATGCATTTCTTGTTCAATTCTTCGCTTAAACTCTTCAAGATCTCTTGGTCGGTCCTTATAAAACTCTCCACTTCAAATATCTCCACAAAAAAAAGTAAGTGGTTCAGGTCAGGAGATCTTGACGGCCATTCAATACTTCCACTTCTGCCAATTCATCTTCCTGGAAATTCATTATTAGGTAATTCACCACCTGCCCTCCATAAGATGCCCCTGAATTCCTCCTCCTTCTCCAGGGAATAAAATAGCACAAGCAGGCGTAAATACACTTCAGAATTTAAGTTGCCATCAATGTAAAATGGACCATATCCGATCATCATTAGTATCTCAATTCGTTGTCTTTCTGTAAGTTTTGTCATGACTAATTACTTTCAGGAAGATTCTGAAAGTATTGTTGCCCTTATTAGCTTAGCTTTTGTGTATATTTGTTCAATCCAAAACCACATATTGAAGTAGCCTACTGTATTGTTTAATTCAAAACCTACACAGTTTGAAGAAATGATACGTTTTCCTTTGCTCAGTACTCATTCAGTAAGGTCCTAACATATTTAAATTGCGGTTTGAAAGGGTATTTGTTTGTACGTTCTGAGACTTGAGGCCTGGGGGAGTGCAGAAAAAAGAAATGTTGCCATTAATAAAAAAGAATCACATACTTTATTTGAAATCATAGTAATGTGAGGGCATGTTGATATCTTACAGCTTTTCTAAAAATCCAGTATACATAGGTATCATTTTCGGAACACGCTGCAAAAATGATATGTAGTAAGAAACAAATTAGTTATTTATGGTACTGGCGAGATTAGTTGATGTTTATTTGCGTGTAAAAAAATTTAACGCCCGAGGCGTTACCTAAGAAATTAAATATCGTTTCTGTTCATGGTAGATGCCATATGTTTCTTTCTTGTTTTTCAGACAACTAAAGAAAAATTGAACATCGGACTAAGCCATCTACGAAGTAATTGATAGTCAAAGAGATTATAATTGCCTTTGGCACTATATTAGAGTAGGCGTTTCTGAAGAATAGTGTGTTTTTTGTTTCGCAAATTTTAACTTTATCCTTCTGCTTGACCTGCTATATTGACTCTGGTAGAGATAATTCGACTCTTTGTAAGGGTTCTTCATGTCTAAGAGTAAAAGGTCTACTTTTCAGTAACAAAAGTATCGCGTAATGATGTGTTTTTTCCTTATGGTGTCTGATAAAATATTTTTTTCAAGTACCTTCACACGTACACCTACTCTAACTCAAATGTCAAAGATAAATTAGTGATTGTTAAGAACAAATTATCCTTTTGAAATGTTTTACAACTGACTAAAGTATTTTACTGATATTTAAGGCGCTTAGAAAACTTCACCTTCGCTTGAATGACCCAAGAGTATCCGGACAGTAAGGACTGTTTCAAAGTTTCATCCGCCGCTGACCTTGAACACATCCACCCCTTTCTCCCAGTCGAGAGGTGAAACCAGCAAGGGAAAGCTGTAGTAGGTGATTATCGTCTTCAAGCCTGCGTTCCAAACGGCACGTAGACTCGTCACTATATACCCTCACTGGAAGTCCAGGAATGAACGTTCCGCTAGTTATTACAGTAAAAACCTCTCACAAACGAAACGCGATCGTTCCGGCATTTATTTTCCGTTTACACAGGTTTCCGTCTTACAGAGGGTTGTATTTGAATACAAAAAAATTACAGAAGCTATAGTCGCACAGGTTTACAATTAAGGAATAATATAGAATGAAGTGTAAATAATAATAATAATAATAATAATAATAATAATAATAATAATAATAATAATAATAATAATAATAATAATAATAATAATAATAATAATAATAATAATAATAATAATAATAATAATAATAATAATAATAATAATAATAATAATAATAATAATAATAATAATAATAATAATAATAATAATAATAATAATAATAATAATAATAATAATAATAATAATAATAATAATAATAATAATAATAATAATAATAATAATAATAATAATAATAATAATAATTAATAAATAAATAAATAATAGGTTGATATGCATTATGTATTATCAATTTACGTACAATAATTGTTTATCGCCTAGTTTCTCTATCAGTTTTCAATTTTTCCATTCCAATCTGCAACTGTCAGCATATCAACATCATTTGCTTCACCACACACAGCATTCAAAACAATGTTATGACGATGTTGGAGACTCTCAAGCCATCCATTGAAAGCTCTGTAATTGTCTTTGCCTAATTTTCTTTCAGTCTCGAAGGCAATGGTCCAGAAATGGGAATTCCTTTAGTGCGCGCACAAATGAATCACTCGAACACAGCACGATTTAACTCGTCATACTCTGTAGATTTTGTGATGCTTTTCTCATGCCCAGCTTGTTCCCTTTAGCCACTCGTCTTTGTTATTTTGTTTTTAAAATCTCATAAATGAAAGTTTTTCCACTTTAAACAACACAGTTAATTATTTAGCTGGACGTTTGTTCTTTTCGTATTCTTCAATAAACTTTTTTTTTTCCTTCGGTGATAATATCTTATGTTTAGAACTCATTTTATAGAATTTGTGCACATACAAACTTATGTTTTTTAAAACTACCAAAGATCACAGTTTTCTTCCACACGTACTTGATCACTTGTAAGAACAAAACTTAGGATGAACACACTGCAAAACACTTGTGCCCTTACCATGCGTGTTGGAAAAACAGATGACAGAGCTAATAGTTTGTTTTCTCTTTTCTTCGAAGGATTAAAATTTATGACTTTATGGTTAATGGAACTTCGGTGCAAGAACAATTGCCTTCAAAATTATTGCACTTTTTAAAATACGTACGTTGAAACCCATTACACATAAAGTAATCTGTTTTAATCAGGTTATTTACGTAAACGGTTCCCGAAAAATATTTCCGTTTCAACGTTAGTCGTTTTGCGGCTTCGATATAATTTTACATGGGAAATAGCTTCGCTCCGAAATTTATTTTCCGTTTTCCAGGTTTCCGGCATAAAAGGGGTCCGTTTTAGGAAGGTTTTACTGAATATCATGTAAAAAGATGCGCATCGTAATTCGATTCAGTTCAAACGGCTTAACTATTTTGTTGAGCAAATAAAAGGTGCATTTTCCATTGACTGCGTTGGAGGTGTTCATTCTAAAATATTGTCGCGAACCCGATCGCGATAGCGCGGCTTGTGTTCACAAAGAGCATGGAGATAAGGAGTATGCCGGAACAAATAAAGATAGCGCGAGATAAAAGACCTGCCGACATAGATAGGGTTACGCTTCTGGAAGGTGATAGAACATTCGATTTCTGTTTGGTCCAGAAACCTGTTTGGTGCCCACTCAGCATCGTGAGGAAAGTGAGGAGCTTACGCTAGGTCACGAAAACCAACATTCCGGCTGCGGGATGCCGAGATGCTGACCACATCTCCTCCGCATATCGGTTGGATGATCGTCCACCTCTGCCGTGCGTAAGTGGCCGTGAGGCCGGCAGTCAGGTTGGTGGGCCTTGGCCCTCTAAGGGCTGTCGCACCATGGGTTATTTAAGGGAGCGACGACTCGCCAAGTGTTGTGAGTTGTAAAACAGTCGCGGGAGAGGTAAGCAGAGAACAGTTGTGTAACAAGAGTGTTGTTGTAACGAGAGCTGATCAGAACGTCGTTTGTTATTGTTATCGACCTTGGTAGATTGTGGTGTGTATGTGATGTGGGAATTGATCAGTGCATTTCTACGGAAATAAAGAACACTTAGAATTTCTTAAAATTTGATTTTTAATTCTACGAATCCACAAAGTCACAATATAATGCATAAACTATTCTTAGAGTATAGAGAGAAATGATCTCACACCGAAATACCCGGTATGAAGCATTAAAAAATTATAGGTACATGCTAAATAACATCAATAATGCATGAAAGCACTCGTGTATTTGTATGACTGCTACAGGCAAGATACACACAGCATTTCTGTCATAGCACAATCGTCCATAAAAACTAGAAAATTTAAGCTCGATGAGCCTGTAAATCAACTTAATAATTGGTACTCTGAATCATTGGTACTTCAATCAAAAGTACAAAGATAATTTTATTTCTTTAGCTGTGAATATATTTCTCCCTGAACGTTAAATAGAGCATTATAATTCCCCTTATGTTAAAGCAACAACGTGGCTGGAACTTAGAATCCATTCCCCAACCTAACGAAGTTGACGCAGAGGGAAAGAAAATTACGAACCAACAATTTCATATTTTCTTAATCAATATATTTTAGGTAAAATTACTATAACTGGGATTATTTTCGGTATTCGAAGAACCACTACAACAGTTTTGTATTCTGGCGCACAAAATACAAAACAGAAATAAGCATTCAAGAGCAAATCATATCTTATATAATAAAATATTCCGTAGCAGTTTTAAGGAACCATTTATATGCCACCCATAGTTTGTAAATTACACTTTCACCAAGCAGGACGGCTCAGGCGGTTTCTCTGTGGCCCGCATTCGGAGGTCCAGTTTGATTCCCGTGGCCGGCCTACCTGACCCATGAGCTTTTTGGGGGATTTCCGGGTCACCAGGTGAATGCTGGGTATGTTAATTACATCTCCAGAATTTTCTGTACCTCTATTTCATGTCCTTTATCATTTCATATCTCATCTGATGGTCTGTTTCAGGGTAGAAGTGTCTGCGGGATTCTCGGTGCTGCATGGCAGAATGATATGCTGCTGATAAACACTTTGGTAGGACGGTCTCCGATCTCACCGGTCTGGTGGGCCGTTTCAGAACTACAGTGGTTGTACTGGCTTGCCGGGGGAGTTTACAACTGGTCAATTATAGGGAGCCTGCCCTCTGCACTGCCGTGACTCCTTTGGTTGGCAACCCTCTGTCTCCTCTCGCCCCATCCTTCCTCCCGGGTATGCCCCACTTGGGGTATAGACATAATAGATCTGGTCGCAGTACCGAATCCCCTGCGTAGCATAATCCAATTCAAATTACATTTTGCAATGTTAATTTTTTGTCTTTCTGTGCACTTAAGTTCTGAACACTATATTAAAATAACTTCTACGACTACAAATAGTTTATTATGCATTGTTTGTATATTATATGCTATGGAGCGTGTGTGTGTGTGTGTGTGTGTGTGTGTGTGTGTGTGTGTGTGTGTGTGTGTGTGTGTGTGTGTGTGTGTGTGTGTGTGTGTGTGTGTGTGTGTGTGTAGCCTCGCATGTGGTCTTTATTTCCAGGAAGTAAAATATTACTAATTGAAACTAAGCAAAATATTAGAAAAATATTGCAATATATATTAGAAAATATAATATGAATATATTAATTAACATTGACTTTCTAAAACATTCATGCGCAATTTCGATGTTATTTTCGTTAAATAATAATAATAATAATAATAATAATAATAATAATAATAATAATAATAATAATAATAATAATAATAATAATAATAATAATAATAATAATAATAATAATAATAATAATAATAATAATAATAATAATAATAATAATAATAATAATAATAATAATAATAATAATAATAATAATAATAATAATAATAATAATAATAATTAATAATAATAATAATTAATAATAATAATAATAATAATAATAAATAATAATAATAATAATAATAATAATAATAATAATAATAATAATAATAATAATAATAATAATAATAATAATAATAATAATAATAATAATAATAATAATAATAATAATAATAATAATAATAATAATAATAATAATAATAATAATAATAATAATAATAATAATAGTAATAATAATAATAATAATAATAGTAATAGTAATAATAATAATAGTAATAGTAATAATAATAATAATAATAGTAATAATAATAATAATAATAGTAATAATAATAATAATAATAATAATAATAATAATAATAATAATAATAATAATAATAATAATAATAATAATAATAATAATAATAATAATAATAATAATAATAATAATAATAATAATAATAATAATAATAATAATAATAATAATAATAATAATAATAATAATAATAATAATAATAATAATAATAATAATAATAATAATAATAATAATAATAATAATAATAATAATAATAATAATAATAATAATAATAATAATAATAATAATAATAATAATAATAATAATAATAATAATAATAATAATAATAATAATAATAATAATAATAATAATAATAATAATAATAATAATAATAATAATAATAATAATAATAATAATAATAATAATAATAATAATAATAATAATAATAATAATAATAATAATAATAATAATAATAATAATAATAATAATAATAATAATATGGATTAATCGACTAGGTTATGTCAATGATGAACGAAGTATACAATTACTACGTATTAATTCGAGTATATAAAGGCTGAAGCTCTACCTGCCCGCCTCGGTAGCGTAGATGGTAGCATGTCTGCCTCACGTTCAAGATGTCCTGAGTTCGAATCTCGGTTAGGGTGAGTTATCTGGATAAGGCTTTTTCAGACAGGCTGGATAACAATAATGTTCCCGAATGTTGCTTGAATAATTCATTGCTTGGAACATTCATTGTCATGTTCTGATACTCAAAATTCCCCAAGAAAAGAATTCTTGCGCTCTTCTTAACACAGTTACGGGTCGAAAGAGGGATTTTGTATTGTGCAATCATGTTCCTACATTTTACCTTAAGCAACACTTCTTTAGGAAAGTCTTAAGAAAGAAAACTAAATTCGAGTACAGGAAATCGAGTCATTAAATGGAAATTCAGCAAATGCATTTCATTTCATGAATTTACTTCTACCTCGCCTCTTTCGATAACACTTTCTGTTAGCGCAAACAAATCTATTTTAATGAGCGGGAGTGTATGTAAGCCAACAGCTCTTTCCCGTATCGGTTGGATGATTGCCCACCTCTACCTTGCGTAGGTGGGCGTGAGGCCGGCAGTCGGGTTGGCAGGTCCTGACCTTACATGGGCTGTAGCACCCTGGGTTATGTTATGTTATTATGTATGTAAGCCACTTTTAAAAATACTGGAACACTGATGCAGTTAAAAAAGCTCATAAAATGAAAAGTGATCAAAATCCTCAGACAGTGTAAACTGCATTATTTTACTCTTTATATGTATCTTCTCTCAATTAATTTGGCTAATGCAGTTTTAAAAATATAGTTATTAAAAATTTAAAGCTATCAGGTAATGTGGTATCTGCGTGAAAAGCATAACATAAAAAGATAACATATCTGCAATACGTAATTTTCGATTATCTTTTATAAATTGATTAGAATTGCTTTAAGACGCACAGTAAAATGAGCAGCAAAATAACAAAAAACCTAAAAGTGTAATAAAAAAGTCATAATCTCTGTGGCATTTGCGTTAGTGTGAGTGAAATGAGGTTTGAGGGTGCAAAACCTGAAATGTCAGTAGCACCTGCTTTTTGGGAGAGAGGTGGATGTCGTTCACAAACGATGAAGTATGTCTTCAATAATTTTTAAGTATTAAAAGGCTTCTTCAATACTAGAAGAGCGTGAACTTTGTTCCGGAAGAAAAGAAAAGAAAAAACCTTGTAGAGCTCTGAAGCATCAGGTTGTGTAATTTATGGGTATAAGGTTCAATTTCACAGACGACACTCCCGTGATTTCACTGCCTTTCAGCGAATATCCTTTTTGTGACGTATTCGTAAGTACCGAATGTTAGCGGCTGCCGTCAAAGGCGGTAGCGGTTGACCTTGCAGATATTTCATCAGCGTTAAAAAGTGCTGTGTAACTGTGGCAGGGGAAAATTGTTTACCGAAGCAGCAATTTCGATGCATTTGGCGCGATAGTGTTTGTCGTGATTACTGAATAATGTAACATAACAAAAGTACATATGCACTGAAACATTGTGCAATTTAATAAAAAACACTGAGGGACATCTTGATTTGTACTTCATTCAAAGCATTTGTGCAGAAGATTGATCATATTTAAACGGTAATGAGGAAGAAAGTATTATGTTAAAACCGATAGGAAATGCGCGATGTTTCTATCATTGTAAAACTCATAGATATAGAAAGTAATCGTGCTGCACTTTAAAAAAAATGCCAGCATCTTAACTAATGCAGTGAACATTCCTGTTAGTTGATACGTAGTCATGGAAAAAAGTATTCATACTTCCTTATTTATGTAGAAAAACGTTATTTACTTGAACTGAAATTAACATCCAGAGATATATGGCAAACTCACAGTATGGGTTTCCTCCCGAATCTATACTATAAAAGGATTAGCTATATACATGCATTAAAAGTAAACGAGAGTTTAAATAAATATAACAACAGTATTAATAAATTGTAGGAATTCCATTTCTATGTATTACTTCTGTTCAAATCTTTGACATGGAATGAACCAAGTTTGTTATAGTCTTTAAGGTAATATTTTGCCATTCTTGTTATAGACATTGCTACCTTACTTCGTATTTTATATTTCCTGACCATTCTTTCAAGTGTACTCCAGAGATATTCAATTGGATTGAGGTCTGCACTCCATGCTGGTATCTTGAGAACATGGGTAATATGATACAACAACCAGATACAAACAATTTCTGATGTTTGCTTAGGGTCACTGTCTATTTGAAAGTAGTGATCTGTGCCTAAACTAAACTTATCAGTACCTCTTAGCAGACCTTCCTTTATGACATTCATATACTGAAATGTATCCATGTTACATTCTACAAAAAGAAGTTCTCTAACACCGGATTTAGCCATACTCCCTACCAGAAAATCGTCCTTGTTTATGTGCTCTTGAGCGAATTCAAGTCTCAATTTCTTGTTCTTCTTGCTTATGTATGGTTTTCTTCTAGGTATCTTAGCTCCATAGCCTGCACTACTTCGAACATAGCGAACAGCCCTTTGTGTCGCTATAACAACAGCGTCCAAAAGGCATGAAATTGCTGTACAAAGAGTACAAACCTTCGCTAACATGTTGTACGTCTGATTTGCGACATGGAGGTTAAAGCTAAATGCCACAAAATCCCAGGCAATCACTTTCACAAGACGAGAGTTGCAGCACGTACCCAACCTAAGGATAGGTGGTACAGAAATACCATGGTTAACTCAGGCAACATACTTAGGAGTGCTCCTAGACATGCGCCTCACATGGAAGGACCATATAGCAGCGGTAGCTAATAAAGTTAGCAAAAGGATGGCCATGTTATATCCATTATATAACCGAAAGTCGCCAATGGCGCTCCGTAACAAGCTTCTGCTCTACAAGCAAGTATTGAGGCCGGCAATTACATACCCCTGCCAAGTCTGGGGTGCAGCAGCCAAAACCCACCTCTCCAAACTCCAAGTCCTCCAAAATCGCTTCCTTCGGACTGCAGTTGCAGCCGAATGGTACATCCCAAATCATAATATCCATTTAGACCTATCCTTTCCAAAACTTTTCGATTACATCCTACAACTGACCCATTCTTTCTATTCTAAATTACCAACCAGTTTCAATAGCCTCATCCGAGGACTTGGAGAGTACGACCTAGACCCTGGAGAGTCATACAAGAGGCCAAGACTTGTCCTAGGACCTCCTTAATTCCCAACTATATCTTCAACAATTATTCAATCCCTGACTGTTTATCCCCTATCCTAAATTAAATAACCACCATCAACCCACCATCATTCTTAAAAACCCTCTTAATGCCAGTAAGGGACCTAGTCCCGGTATGGTACTAGTCGAAGGACCCTCCTTTGCGGAGGAGGATTCCCTTCAACGACACCTCTGTGCTGTGCTGTGTGTGCCCTTTGTGTGATTTCCTTCATGAACTGATCATTAACATATACAGACAATGCAGAAGCTATCAATTTATAATCTGTTTTGATCGTGCTAATACATCTTATTAGAAGAAATTAACAGCATAAAATTTCCCGGCCTTAGAGTGGATAGATGTTTAATTGGTAAGCTCACATGAAGTACATATACTCCGCTCTGCCTTTTAATGCTATCCGAGCGATGGTTAATGTGACCTCTAATGGTACACTTAAATTAGTGTATTATGCATACTTTAACTCTATAATGAAATATTATTTTGGGGCAACTCAGTAGAAAATAAAAAGAATCTTATCTAAAAGAAGCTTATAAGAATCATTTACTAGCATCCATAGCAGACACTCCTCCAAAGATCTTTTTAGAAGATTGAAGGTATTAGCCCTACCTTGCATGTATATATTTTGGTAGTAAAATTTGTTGTATGCAATCAAGCCTCATTTATAACAAATTATGTAATTCATAGAATAAACACTGGATAAAAGTAAAACATCCATTATCTCAGTGCTGAATTTCCTTGCTTTCAGAAAGGTGTGCAAGAAACCATCATATTTGGCGATCTTCCTAACGATCCTAAAGGAAAAATTGATAATTTCAGTGTTTTTAAAAATGCTGCTAGACGGTACCTATGCTCAAAATCATTTTATTCCCTACGAGATTATCTGAATGACAAATTATGCTGATAATGCTTATGTAAGTAGAACCCCACTGTACCAATGACAAATGATTGCCAATAAATCTTTGATGCCTATTCAAAAGCTATTTAAATGTATATGTACTGAAGCAATGACGATAAAATAGTATCCATTGTAAACCCAATATAGAATGCTGAGACAGATTGGCAAAAGCCAGGTGAAAGTTGATTAAAAAAGGTGCTTGATTTTGTATCATATATAATTATTTCTGCCTTGTTTACCACATTGCTTTTCATATTGCCTGTATAAAATGTGTCTCATATCTCTCGTACATATGCTATGAAACTGTATGCCTCAGGACAAGTTCAATGTTCACAGTCCTTTGTGGCTAAAAGAGAACCCACAGATCTAATCTAATCTGACAAATATTGTTCCCTTTTCGTTAGCTTCTATGGTCGACCTATTTTTTCACAGTTAATGAGAGAATTTCTTTCTCTATATCACAATATTATGGATAGCATTGTGGCCCTGCTTCTTCCAATAATACCAACAATTTGTGAAAATATGTTTCCCTTTTCATATTGGGAGATAACTGTGTGATCTCTATAGTTGTTTCTTATCATTTGTGACCCATTTTTCTGTTCCTATCAGAACCAACACAAGAGATGCAGCGTGCCACTGAAGGCATTGTTTGCTACAAGTATGTAATGTAAGAATATTTATGCACGAATAGTGATGTATGAATAGCTTTTCCCTGTCAAATACCGCCAAAACTGGCTTATTGTTTAGGCAGAAAGAATAAATTGTAACACAGTTTGCGTGTTCTGAGGATTTTAAATATTTTACCTATCACCTACGTGTAGTAGGCAGGGAAATTACTGCATTTTACCACTGACTCCCCAAGTAAAGTATTGTAGCGGAAAAATTTGCATGCTTTGTATTTGTCTCTGACGAAAATGCAGATAAGTATCAAACTTAGTATTTAAGTTTAGCATCTTCTAAGGCTGTGACACGGATATTTCCAAATAAATCCTCCAACTGCAAAGTTCTTTTGCATGGAAAAGTTCTCAATATTTTTTTTATTATCTCAGAAACGAATCTTATAGAATGTGATTTAAGCATCATATGTTTGAAACATGAATAAAATACATGTATTTGATTTTCTGAGAATAATTTGCAAATACTCCTTCACTCTGAGGAACTTGTGTATAACTATAAAAACACAGAAGATACACAAACACTTACTTAATTTTAAAAAATGTGAACGTCTTAGAAATGTACAATTTGTGTAATTTATTATATTTCTTATTGTTTGTCGAATTTTAAATATTTTATATTATATACTACTAGTCCGTTATTTGGTGTATTATCAGTCCATGAAAACAGCAGGCATACAAAATATAAAGCCCAGCAGTATTTTAGCATTTTTTTTTTTAAATATTTGACTACATTACTGAAACCATCCACTGAATACCAGTGATCGTATTTTGAGTTCTACATTAGACATTTAAAAGCAAACCAGTACACTTTTTATGGTATCGTGTCTGCCTCACGTTCTAGAGGTCCGGAGTTCGAATCTCGGTCAGGGTGAGTTACCTGGATAAGGTTTTTTCCGGGATTTTCCCTTATCCTAAAAGAGGAATGTCGGGTAACTCTAGGCTCCATGGACCCTGGGCCCATTTGAGCATCATTTCACCTATTCCATGCATCGTCCGATATGACTAAAAATGTTTAAGGACGTAAATTACAACAAAAATGTCTACTTTTATAAGTTTTTGTTGAAGTACTAGCGTTTTCACTCTTTCGCGGTCAAATCTTTTTCTTTTTCTGACACATATGAGTCCTGCCATGCTAAATAGTCTTTCAGAGAAACCTGTTTCAGGTAGAATAAACAAATATTTAGCGGCCGAACTTTTAGTTCTGGAAATTTTGAATTTGTTTTCTAGTAATCCGATGCACTAGAAGGAGGAGGCAACAAATAGTCGCTGAAATATGCACTGATTTCTTCTTGGGAACTGGTAAGTGGCACTGAATTTGACACACTATTATTTTCTTGCATAATGTTACTGCGCAATTTCTTGGGCTTTGCAATGTTCTACTTGCTTCAATAATATTTTGTGATTTTAAAACAAAATAACAATTGCAGAATCACCACCGAAGTATCTAAAAAGTACCGAGAGTTTTCTGAAGTATCGTTTGATGTCGATACCATGCAAGTATCGTGAATATCGAGGTATCGCAAGTATCGAGGGCCCATCCCTAGTTAAAATAGCAATGTGAGAAAGACAAAATTAAATAGGTAACGATGTTAGACGTCCTCAGTAGTTTAGTAGTCTCGTTTTTAACTGCAACAATAATAAAACAATATATATTTAATATTAATTAAAATGAATAACATATCGTTATTGTTATTGATTATTATAAATAACAATGATATTAGAATCATTAACGTAATTTATACTTACTAGCATTTAAGCGGGGAATACGATAAAACGTAATGACTTTAATGCTTTCATATTATGTTCAACATCATGTGTTATAACCAAGGTATTTCTCTTCATCTATACTATGTAGGCTGAATTTAAAACCGAAATAACGATCCACTTACGTAATGAGACGTAACGTGAAATCTAACACAATTGTATTAAATGCAATTATTTAGGACTGACTTAACGCGATATAACTTAATTTGTTATTGTCGAAGTTGTCCTTCTCGTTGCGGTAAGTTTACTATCACATGGTAATTACAGCAATTCGGCCGGAAGTAGTCGCGTGAAGTAGTAAAGGAACTGCCAATCTAGAGTTATTCCCGTGATGTTAAGCACATCATAATGTAACCGCAGTATCAGGCAGCGATTAGGAGGCGGCGAATTAATCAAAATCAGATAATTAAAAAGAAGATAAATTAATAAAAATACTTTGCTATACTAATATAAAATATTGTTATATTAATATGAAATTTGAATGGATACAGTAATGATTAAAATAGCAGTTGAATTAAAGAATAAGAAGGGAAGACTATAATTTAATTAGCATACATACTAGCATCCAGGCAAGGAAGAGAAAATATTCGTGTCAAAATCCGCACACTTTGGAGAGACAGGAAAGGAAGGACCGTTATTCTTTTGTGCTAGTAAAGGTTCAATGTCTGAGAACTATAGAATACTCCCAGCCAGGAATGTGTTGGGACAAAAGGGCTTCCAAAATGCGGCGGAGCATGAACTCTAAAGGGATTTACTTCGCTGATTTGATAACGATGTATACCTACCGTTAGAAACAACTGAGGGTAGGCGTTCCCCAACTCAGGGTGGGCTGAACGTCAATGAGTTAAATGAGTTTTGCAAACCAATGTGAAAATTCCAAATAAATGAGAAAAGAATAATAATGTAACATTTGAGAAAGGTGTGCTAGTTTGATCGTGTGAAAAAGTTAGAGAGGGGATCAGAATAAGGTTCGAACTGAATCGTGAAGTAAGAAAAACTTATTTAAAAGGTTATACTACGACAGGAAGGACGTGTTAAGAAGGAGAAGTGAAGTCCAAAATGTAGGGAAGTTAAGAATATCGCAACCAGCGTAAGTGGAAGCAGTATTAGAAGTTTAATAGAGCAAAGTAGTCGCCGTATAAAGAAGTAATAGAAACCGCGCGGAAGTAACTCTAAACAAGTAATCCAGGGTTTCTAGTAAACTGAATTTATGTTAGGAATGTTACTAACAGGTGGTCACCGATACAAGCCAATAAAAAAAACTTAGTAAGAATTAAACCAAATAATTTTGCAACGAACAAAGTGTTATTAATACAACTGAGTAGCCAACAACCACCAAAATCCATTTCCTACAACCATACACCTGAGGATAAGAGAACTCATAGCTCCAATTAGAACCCAAATCACATATGATCCCAATCAATTTAACACTGGTATGCGGGTTTGCCGCAGTAATTAAAAAGTAGCATTTCTTAACCTCACGTTACGGGACTAGTTAGGTTCATCATAATCCCAGTTTAAGAAATGTCCGTAAACTTAAAAGTCTATCAGGATGTGCTTAACATAACCCGAATGACTGAGTGGCAGCTTTATATATATATATATAATATATTATATAATACATCATGTTACTGCAGGGGTGCTCAGCCCTAGAGCATATGCCCGCTTCTCCTACAGATGTTATTTCCTCCCACTAGTGACCAAGGTAACGACAGACAGGCTTACGAAACACAGCTGGATGAATGTGCACACCTTTCATTTCCGGTACGTAAGAATGACACCTCTGTGCCGTCACTGGAACTCAGTAACCACGCATAACTCGCAGCGGGTGGAAGGACTTAACTTCTCCTTTCTTGCTTGAGTTGAGCACTGCTATTCTACTTTTCTTGACAATTAGTATTGGTCGAGTGGCTTAGTTGATTAGGCACTGGCCTACTGATCTCAAGGCTGCGAGTTCAAACCCGGTCTACATGGATGATTTTTAAGTGTGTTTGAAAGCTGCAGTTCCATATCAATAGATTTTCTGCCATGTAAAGTAATTCCAGCGGGATGGAATTCCGGCACACCGGTGGCACTGATATGATCCTGGCAATTGAAAGCGTTGTTAAGGAACAACATATTTTATTTTTATTTTCATCGATTGGTTTTATGTCACGTGACAACAACCTTAACGTAATGGAAGGAAAGGATTAGCACTGACAAACTGTAGGTTACGTCGCGTCAAGTTAATACCTTAATACCTGCATTTAATACATTAAGTTAGGACTTAAATACCTCCATTTAATACAATGTGTTATATTTCCACGTTATGTGTGTTAAACGAAGCTATGTTAAGGTGATCATAATGCCCGCTTTAAATTCAAGCCTGCATATGAAGAGAAATACTTGAGCAGTAACACATCGAACGTAACATGAAAATATTAAAGTGTTCGCGAATTTTAGTTACGAATAAGAAAACCAAATTGCTGGGGTATCGTATATGAGGATGGATTAGGATCTGTTCTCAAGACCTGAACTAGTTTCCTTGCAATGAGGCCTCAAAGGTTATGTTTTGACTTGTGAACTTTACTCATCTTATCACTTTACATACTTAAAGATTCTCGTCAAACTTTGTACCATTACCAAACATTCTTAAAGTCGTGTTACTTTTAAGATCACTTGAAAGGAAATTAGATAACATCCATATTGATAATCAAATAAAGATAAATGATGGCTCCAAATGGGTTACTGAACTTCTCATTTCCTCTAGGACTTTCTTTATGATATAACGAACGGAAACATACTGGAATTTTCTTTTCATCCAATGTCCCAGAAGAGGTTCCTGGTCGGTTTCATTCTTTCTAAATTAGCTTCAACATTATTTTGTTCGTCCATTTCTCTCGTTCCATTAAACCATCCACAGCGATGATGAATACAGCAGTCTTTCTCCTGGTAGGATATCAAAGGTGTTATAGGCTTCAAATTTTAGCGATACCGCACTAAAAATAAATACAGCACTCGTATTTTAAAACGACCCGTTTTAAATTAATTATGTGTACGTAGGTTTTTTTTTTTTTAAATAGACAGGCCCCTCCCCGCCTGCCGGTGGCGATCAACCGTCATTCTCCGGCAAGCATTCTACATCGCCTCCCGCATGCTGTTAATACTAACATGCAGGGATGCGGGGTTACGAGGGGAAAAAAAAAGAAAAAAAAAGATTAGTAGTGTTAGCAGATCCCGCAATAAGCACTCTGGGGAGTGTCGTGTATGATATGCTCAGCATGAGTCATGCTGGGCGGCGTGGTGTGAGAGTCCAGTGTGGCAAACATGGCTAGGTGCCCTGAGTGCCAGACTGGGGATTCGTGTTGTGTATTGTTATTTGGGCATGCGTGTAGTGCCTATTGCGGTGCATGCGTCCATGCTTAGTGGAGGGTTAGTGTTGGGTTATGATCATGCGTGTTATTCATGGTATGTTAGTAGCTCTGAGGTGGTGTTAGTACACGGGATTAGTAGTTCGAAGCATGCATATAATATTAGTTGTGGTTTGGAATGCTGAGGGAATTCTGTAGGGAGATATAATGGTAGTCTTGAGGGCTGTGCTGGGTTCTAGACAGGGATGAGCTAACGTCGATGTCCGAGTATCGGTGAAAGAGGTATAGGGGTCCTTTATGTTTATTGGTGAATGGGTCATAGTTGCCAATGCTTTGGATGAGAGGGTTTGGGTTTTGTTCTGCATTTTTGTAGAGGTCAAAGGCGAGCTTGCGGATAAATTCGTTAATAGTATGTATTCTTAGTTCCTTATGTAGAGGTGCTGCTGGGGTTGTACGCGGGAGTTTGCATATTAGCCGTAGGATTTTATTTTGGAAGGTTTGTAGTCGTTTTATGTGTGTTTTTGCTGCATAGCCCCAGACCGGGGCGGCGTAGGTAATTAGTGGTCTGAGGAGGGTTTTGTAGAGAACTAAGGCAGTTTCGACGGAAGAAGGCTGGAGTGGTTTAATAGCGGAGAGAGTTCAGTGAGTCGGCCGCATGCTTTGCCTCTGATTTGATTGATGTGTGTGCGCCAAGTGAGGAATCTGTCCATGGTGACACCTAGGTATTTTATTGTGGGCGACCAGGTTATATTAGTGCCGAAGAGTTCTAGGGGAGGGAGATTTTGGCCTCGATGGGTGGTGCGTTTGGTGAAGAGAATGGCTTGACATTTATTGGGATTTGGTTTGATTCGCCAGTCAGTGAGCCAAGATTCTAGTTGGGTAATGTAGTTTTGAAGACGGTGGTGTATTAGGCGTGGTTGCCAGGATTGAGCCATGATGGCTGTGTCATCAGCATAGACGAATGTTTTAACTGAATTAGGCATAGGAATATCATTTATATAGATGTTGAAAAGGAGTGGTCCCAGGATGCTACCCTGGGGAACACCGACGCGGATTTGTCTTAGGCTAGACCGGGAGCCGTTTACTATTGATCGAAAGGATCGTCCTGAGAGATAGTTGGATATTAGTTTAACTGCTGAGTCTGGGAAATTATAGGAGATCATTTTGCGTAAGAGTTTCTTGTGCCAAACTTTGTCAAAGGCCCGTTCGAAATCGAGGAGCAGTGCACCAGTTGATTTATTGATGTTGTAGCCATGGGTGATGTGTTCTGTGGCTCTAAGGATTTGAAGTGTTGAGGAGTGGTGTGTTCTGAAGCCGAACTGTTCGTTGCAGAGGAGCGTGGTGCTTTTGATGTACGCGTTTAGTCGTTTGAGTATGATTTTCTCAAGGAGTTTGTTCAGTGAGCTGAGGAGACTAATTGGTCTATAGTTCATCGGGTCGTGTGGAGGTTTGTGATGTTTAGGGAAGTGTAGTACATGAGCAGTTTTCCAGGCTGTTGGGAAAATGCCATGCTCAAGAGAGTAATTAAAAATGGTGACGTAGGTACTAAAAAGGTAATAGCCTAAGCAAACTGATTTACCTCAAAGAAACATTATTGCACACATTAAGTTATATTTAGAGCAAGCTAATGTGTCGAGGCCTTTTACAGTACATCTGTTAATGACATCAGGACATTTCTCCTTTGGATTCCTCGTCCCCTTCTGTTGACATCGTCAGATTATCTTGAAGTGTATCCTGACCTATCATGTTTTTTAATTTTGTCATCACCAGACAGGGGAACATGGGAGACCGATGATAGAGAGACAGATAGCTTCAAGTTAACTGTGTTCTAGAATACCTGTAGTGTATGCTTTTAGGACACAAGAGCGAGTCGTGCAGCGTTGCTCGTGCATATGCCATATTGTGTGTAACCAAAAATATATGTTGAAATGAACAATTCCAACAACAATGAAATGGACTGCTCATCAAGTAACTATGCGTGGGCCGCGCCGTGGTTAGACCACTTGGCTCTCATCACGGCGGCCCGGGTTCGATCCTAGGCGACTGCAAAGTGAGATTTGTGGGGGAGAAACACGACGCTGGGGCGAGTTTTCTCCGGATCGTCCGTTCCACCCCGCTAGCATTCCACCAATTGCTCCATAATCTTTCCTGTCATTTCTGCTCGCCCTCATTCTGTCATCCACTTCTCTCAATCTCATACAGGCATCGGGCTGACCACCCATCATGATTCTTCCTAATCCAGAGATTCCGTTCCTCAACCCGTCGCCTACGGGTATAAAGGTTAAGAGGAACAGGAATACCCTGACACCACGTAGTGGTACAAGAGGGCAGTTAAAGAAAGAAAAAAAAGTATTTATGCTTTTGACCCAACATATTATCAAGCGCATCTTCTCGCAATTTAGATATCATTTAAGTGAAAACCACAGGAGATTTACTTTGAAAGTTTTAGAAAGTATACTATAGGCTCTGTAAAGCAAAATCTGCAACCATAGAAAGCATATCATGAAAAACGACAAGAAAAAAAACTTCGGTTAATGAACACTATTTCAAATGATCATTTAGAGTTTATATTATGAATACTTAGAAATACTTACTTGGGCTCTTTAATGTCACACAAAAAGTGCATATTTATATTTATCAACTCTGGATGAACGAAATAGCCAGCCAAAATAAGTGTTTATTGAATATTAGGACTTTAATTAAAACATTACGAAGCGTGAACAGTGAGGTGGCGGGTCGAGTGTTTCACCGCATTCATATGTTTGTTTTGACTTGCCTTTTTGACAGTGACATCACGGTACAACATTTAGCCCGCCTCGGAAGCGTAGATGGTACGTGTCTGCCTCACGTTCAAGAGGTCCTGAGTTCGAATCTCGGTTAGAAGAGTTGCCTGGATAAGGTTTTACCCGGGGTTTTCCATTATCCTTATTATCCTGAAAGACGAATGTCAGGTAACTCTAAGCTCTATGGACCCTGGGCTCATTTGAGCATCAGTTCACCTATTCCATTCATCATCCGGTTTGACTTAACGTCGGAGGACGTAAATTACAACAAAAAGAATGACATTTAGTAAAACAATCCTATAGTTATACCTAATTTGTTTCCTCGGTATCCAAGTTTCGCTGTCTGGTCATCACTCTACTCTTTGTGTTGAATGATCTTTCTGAAGTGGCAATGGAAACTGGGGTGTACAGTACTGTCTGCCTAGGACAAGAAGGCAAGCTAGGGGAATGTGTGACGTAATCACTTTTGCTGTCCCCACGGTGTTTATGCTTAACTTCCGAGTATGACAAGGATGTTAGATTTTTTTGAAACAAGCAAGTGTTTTCACATAACTCACCCACACATAATACCTATCACTGCATTTACTGCAACGAGCAAGGCTTTTTCATGGGTTTTCCCTTATCCTGAAAGACGAATGACGGGTAACTCTAAGCTTCTTTATCAAAACATCACTGAGATCATTAACTGTTCGATCATGAATCTCTTTAAAAGAAAGAAAACTTTCATCGGGTTTACATCCTCTACTGCATCGTAATATGGTCACCAATTGACTCCGGCAAATATGTTAGTTGCTTCGTCGGCTGCAGAGAAATCTAATCGGCAGTATTTGTCTTTCATCAATTCCTCATTATAATCCTGATACATACAATCCAGTAGTTCATTCTGTATAGTATGTCAAGTATATTTACATACTGCAGCACTGGTAATGTTGAGGTGGTCATCTGTTGAGATTACCGATAAAAGATAACAAATCTAAGGAATTGCCACGGTTTGCTGATTCCTGTGTTTCATCGTGACGCCTCAACTCTAGATCATGGGTTCCGCAAAATTGTATGCACTCTTATCACTCTGTTCAGCATGTATCTATTTTTAGTGACTAGTTCATTGTGCTTCTGGGTCAAACTGAACAGAACTGTTTACAGTTCCCAATAATTTAAATTTACAGGCATTTTGTAAGTGAAGTGCACTTGTCTCGCGTCCTTCACCACTAAATAACGAACAGTAAAAGACACTTTGTTTCTCCTCACTTGAAATTAGCCACGACTTCTTACTAAACTGATACACAAAGTCCTCTGTTTTTTGTCATCCTGTTGCGTAAATGTAAAATTGTGCGGTTCATGTGAACCTAATCGTTTAATTTCAAATGTTTCTTCTATCTTATTAATAAAACGGACTTTCAGTTAATCCACTCTTTATTTAAAAACAATGCAACTTTGGCCATCAAACAATTACGATTTCAGCAACAATCACACGAATGCTAAACTTCATGTAAGAAGCCTCAGCTGCCCGGCACCAGGTGTTGCTGAATACGATGTAGGAAGAGAAGAGCTGGGGAGCGAGGAACGAGACTGGCAAAGTGTTATAGGGGCGAGGAGTGACAGCGGGCCGGTGTCATCTGGCCCAACATCTAAATTTCAGCTATCCAATATTTATTCTGGAAAACTCAAAATTATACATATCTTCTTCCTAGTTTATTAACTAATCCACCAGCGGTGCACGCTGTCTGTAGCACCCAGTTCATCATTCACTGAGGAGCAACAAGCTACCTCCCTTCACTACCCCCACTTAATCTACACCACATTCTGCAACACCCACATCCCGCCACTACGTGGTAAAGCTCTTCACAGAGCAGGTACACGATTTGACCACCCTTCGGGCTGTTCCAAACAGCCCGCCAGCATGGAGTTGAGTTGAGTTGAGTTCTGCTTTGTCAAAACTGGCGCAGTGTCGTGTTATGTACAACCCCGCGGGTTGCAAAGTTTCAATAACCATTAGAATTATGTTGTAATAAATTATTATTTGCAATGATTATTACAATCGAGTACAATACAAATTTTTTCCCTTCAAATTAGAAAACGCCTGCCTTTAAGTTGCGTGATATTATCGGTGGGAGCCGTGCCCCTATGGCCCTTAATCCCTGATGTTGATAGAATCTTATTTATACATACTTAATGCATTTGCACGTATTAAATTTCAATGAAATACAACTGAGGTAACGCAATTAAATGGCTACCTCTAAGCTCCATGAACCCTGGGCTTATTTGAGCGTCACTTTGTCCATTCCATTCATCGTCCGTTATGACAACGTTGGAGGACGTAAGTTTTGTTCCATTTATACCTCGCCTTTGACTGCAATAATCCAATCGGTGGCCGTTCTCCTTTGGAACATATCACAATGGTGTTTTCTCGTAGACGTTGGGTTGGTGGTACTTTGAATTTTTTAAACAGTAGATCATCCACACATTCCCCTTCTCATTTATACTTCCAGACTCTCGGTATGATGGGGAATCATCCTGGTTGGAGAAAAAACCCCACCCACAGCCGGGAACCGATTCTGGGAACCCCGCACGGCAGGCAGGTGCTCTACCGACTGAGTTACGGGGCCAGCCAACAGTAGTTTTGTTTTTTATTTGTCAGTTTCTTTTGATCAGCCATGGAGACAAGAAAAAGGAAATGTTATCACTACATCAGAAAGTACAATTCGTATGAGAGGTAGCACTTAATAGACAAAAAAACCAAACTGCATTTCCTTCCGACTTAGGCATTTTTTATAAGTGCTATGCACAGTCATCAGTGACGGAAAAGACTTATCCAACTAACTCACCCTGACCGAGACTCGAATTTGGAACCTCTTGAACTCTGTGTGGATAACATCAGTGCGAAAAGTTGTAGCGAAAAAGCTCTGAGTTCATTAATATATTTTGTAAACTGAGTTGTATGCATGTAATGCAAGAAAAGTGAAACGATCCAAATTAATTGAATACTTAGCGGGAGCAGTTTCAAAATAATGCTTGCTTCCTACATATCTTAATTGCTTGTGAAGTTTTACACATGCAGTCCATTGCATTATTTTAAAAAGTGTACATTATCAAAATGTCATTTGTATGTAATTCTGAGTTATAAGTCCTAATCTATCCTCTTTCCCTTGATATACGGTTATATCTATATATTACGTTCAACTGTATATGAAAACAGGATGTCCCACCTAACTCTGTGACCTCAAATATCTCCGGAATGAAACAAAATATGAAAAGTCCAATTGGCCAGCAATATACCTATGCCAAGTGCTCACAAATGAGAGGGCGTGCACAATCCACAAAGGTAAACAAATGATGCTTCCATTTTTTTAACAAAGAGGAAAGGGACAGAAGAAGAGAAAGAAAAGGCAACAAGAGAAGGTCAGGATGATGAAGGGGAGAAGATCAGGTAGGTAGCGGAGTACCGCAAAAGCACCTCCTTTAGTTGCGGTTGATGCTACTGCGCTGGGAAAAAAGCGCAGGTCCGGTTGGCTTACCAGGCTCATGGCCATGACACAGGGCCCTGACCATAGCCTGCAAAGTGACGTGGATGTGAAAAAGGTTAAAGGGAAGGATAGAAGAAGTTAGAGGAATCTTTATTGAACTGTAATCTTCGCACACCTGCGGTGCTGGGGGGGTGGGGGGCATTGACGTCTAGCGGCACCTGGGTCTCTGATGTTCAGATGTATCCAATACGGCACTGTTTAGTCTGGATTGCAGGAGTTCCATGTTGCTTTGTAGTTGTGTGAAATCTTGGTGGAATGTCTCGGAATCAAATGAGGCGTTTGCGATTAAAATCTGTAGTGTCACTTGTTTTTGATGTATCAGGTCCAGTAGATCAAGTACGTCCTTCTGTTTGTTTGACGTAGCTCCGATGTCGGACTCAATCTTGGTCAGATATTTGATGGTGCTGTGATATGGTCTTGCTGATCTTGGTGACTTGTTCTTGAAGTGATGTGAATTGCTGTGTAACAGTCGAAATTTGGTCCTGTGCTGTTTTGCTGTGTTTGGGTAGAAGTTCCGTAGAAGATGAAGAGGATGAGTGTTTAGAGATGTTGAGAGTGAAGTGAAGTTGGTGTTCAGTAGCTCCTCCAGGTTCCCAAGGCGAGGACCCAGGTTAAGCACCTCCGAGTGAAGATCCTGTAGGTCCTCGCGCAAGGGGTTGGAGTTGTTGGCTGCGGCGGCGAGTTTGTCCTCCATGGAGTCGAGGCGTTGGTTGAGGCCTCTTACCTCGTCACGAAGTGTCTACACCAACTCCTGCATGGGTGTGCAGGAGGCAGCGGTGAGTCGTGTTGGTGTAGTGACAGTAGCAGGTTGTACTGCCTGGATCTCCTGAGAAGTAGTGGTGCCGCTTCGTGGTTAGCTAGGGCACTGTGCTTGCCCTGTGTAGTGGCCGAAGCCACCACAGGTCGCGCAGTACCGGCGACGGCGGCGCAGGTCGTGCTGGTTACACTGCCCGGTAAGTGTTGGAGCGCCACAGTAGTGACATCTTGGCCGGGCAGTGCAGCTCTCGGCGGTGTGCCCGTAGCAGCAGCAACGCCGACACGGTACATGACGCACCACTCTTGAAGCCTCGACACGGAGGAGCTGCCCAAGCAACGGCAGGCCCGTCCCAAGGCTGCCTCGTAGTCCCGAAAGTCGGCGAGCGGAAGCCGGACAAGTTGCGAAGCTCTGTGGTGTGTATGGATGCGGGCGGCTCTCAGGGCAGAGGGCCACCGAAGCTGAGCAGTGTTTAGGATGAACCAGGTAATACTTCCAATACCAAGTTGCGATTTTTTAAATGGAACATGTATGTTTATTCTAGCTAAATTACAACTAGAGCTGCAATTAATGATAACACACTTGGTTCCGCTTTTCTAAACACATTTACTAGTGACCTATAGCCCTCAGAAACTTCATTGTTGTGCATTACATCCGGCATTGAAAATGCCCTACAAATCACCAGTAGAGTCTTGCCCGATCGAACCCTGTCATTTAACAGATGTTCGAAGTGCCCTCCGTGTGCGTCAATACACTTTTGGAATCTGGTAACAAGAGAGTATTAATCCGTCTCGGTAGCGTGGTGGTAGCGCGTCTGCTTCACGTTCAAGAGGTCCCGAGTTCGAATCTCGGTTGGGGTGAGTTACCTGGATAGGGTTTTTACGGGGTTTTCCCTTATCCTGAAAGACGAATGCCAGGTAACTCTAAGCTCTATGTACTCTGGGCTCACTTGAGCATCATTTCACCCATTTCATTCATCGTCCGATATGACAACGTTGGAGAATGTAAATAAAAAAAAGCGGAACCAAACCGTAAACCTGGCCAACTTTGTGACAGTTTTTAAGGTTTTCTGTAAATTAACCAATTTAAACCGAGTTAGAGATTCATGTTTTTATTCCTAATATGTAGAAACACATCTGACCTTTAAAATAAATTCATATTCAGGCATTGTTGATGGTTACAACAATGCCAATTAAATAAATTCACTGTCACAGTTACTCCTATCAGTAGGACAACTTTGTGACACATTCTTTTCTCGTATTCTACCTCAGTATTTTTGTTTGTGTCACAAAGATGCATTTATAAAAGAGCTTCTTTAGGACAACGGGGAAGTTGGTAAATAATTAAATCAATTATTATGAGCATGTAACTCTGGAAAAATGTAATGGATCTTGTTCAACCACAACAGAGAAATACAACAAAAATGCAAATATTAATGCAAGATAAATCAGAATGAATGCTTCTGTTAGAAAAAGTACAGTGCACATAAATTTTTACTAATTTTAGAAAGTTCCGGGACTTCAAACATTTGTTTTCCAACCTGTCTAGGAATACCTATTTTACATAGAATTTCAGCATTGTCATACAGTATTTCATCTTACAGTTCCATGAGATTTATCAGAGCCTTACTTTTAGTTGTCCTAGTTATTTATCCTGGATAGTACGCATTCTCAAAGACAACAATGACAAAATTACCAACAATTTTGTCCTCTACTCTGATTGAAGGACTGTCTTCTATGTCAAATTAATTTCTTCTTCCCAGCTGTACTAGCAACATTCTTCTTTCCAAACCAGCTAAAACTGCACTGTGTTTGTGTATATTTTCATATACCATCATAATGAATTTGTACATAGCAAAGGAATATAATGTCCTGCGCTGTGGCATAATGGGCTAAAGCATCATGCTTTGGTTCCCTGCCATGGAAGGTGCTCAGGATCGATCCCACCCTTGGGGATGTAGATTTTAAGTACTGGGTATAGGATTGGTGCCCAATCAGCAGTGTGAGGAAATTGAAGAGCTACGATAGGTAGCAAATCCTGGCCTAGAAAGCCAACTTTTCGGGTGGGCCACCAAGATGCTCACCATATCTCCTCTCTGTATTGAATGATTGCCCACCTCTACCTTGCATATGTGGGCATGAGGCCGGCAGTTGAGTTGGCAGGCCTTGGCCCAGTAGGGGCTGTTGTGCCATGAATTAACGTTTAACAGGAATATAACATGAACTGTACAATATGGTGGTACTCAACCAGCATGTTTCAATAGCTTTGGTTTTTCTTTTTTTTTAACAGGTTGGTCTAAAGCGCACTGAATTTCATGCTGTATATTTTCTCATTTAAGTGAAACATAAAGAAGTTTATAAATGTCATTATAGTATGTTAAGTGCATTCTATTATTATGGGGTGTTTATTGCAACAGTTGGTGGCAGCAACTGACAAAACATGAGCTTTGCAGTGAATCTAAGGCAACTCCTGTCTCCTTTTGTCTGACAGCTGAGCCTGGAATGCAGTGACACTTGGTGACACTGAAAGTCTCCAATAGGCATTAAAAATGTCACTGTTTTTAAGAAAAATATCCCAAATTTGAAACAAAGTAAATAAAAAATTATACTTGATGTAATTTAATTTATTTAATTTATTTTTTCTAACAAAATGGTGATAGTGATAAACATACACTATGTAAAAGTACAGTATTTTTATAAAACTTGCACTTAACTTGAAGTCCTCATCCCTACTTCCATATTCCTACACATTTGAAGCTGGCTGACTAGATCTGGCTGCTCCATTATTTAAGAGTATAAGTATCAGTTAAGAGTATCCTATTGTGCAATTTTGATTTTACTTTACTCATTTGACTGTAAACTCTCTCTATTTCGGCATTTGAATGGGGGAGACCTAACACTATAATTACAAGACACCATATCTCTTGAAACAAATTCATATCTGTGCAATTCTTATTAGCACCTGCTTCAGCACAAAAAGTACATTGTATTTCTAGTTTTGGACCATTTTATGAAACTGATATTTTGCCACTAACTAATGATGGATTCAATTATGTTAAGTTCAGCTATTTCAGTAATGGGTTCTTTAACAAACTTGAGAAACTCGTTTGCAGAGAATATGTTAATTTTTTCATAATGTGAATGTGGTGACAAATATGTGGAATTTAGTTACAAAAATTTGTAGATCTGACTACCATTAAAAAAATTATTTGCAGTATCATAGAGAATGTTTCATCTTAATTGTCTGGGGCAATGCTGAGCAACATTTTATCTTTTGAGCTAACGACCTCACTTTGTTGCTTCTCTTCACTGTTTCCAAAGAAGATTTTCAGTTATAGTTGAGTTTAATTTCTGAAACAATTTTCTCCAATTCATACCTCATATATGGTTTAGGACCTACATATGAATCAATATCACCTGTCAGGATATCTAGTTTTGCTGTGGGGTATTACAATTCTCCTACTCACTAACTGAATGAGATTTTTCAGATCTTGAAGTAATTTTGTAGGGTTAACATTCTCACTTTCAGAAGCCTTGCTTGTCTTTTGCACCATTGGTTTTGAATAATACAAATGCAACTTATTCACAGGATCATAATATATATTTTACAACATTTCTGCTGTAAAGAAGTTTTCTTTAGAGCTGACAATATGAAAGTGAAGTTTTAGTTCTTCTCACTTTGATAATAATCTTATAACAACAGATTCAATAGAAAGTCAACTCGCCTCACACACTTCAAGGATTCCTGTCCTTCATTTAAAGTTTTGTAAAAGCTGATATTTCTATGCATTCTCTCTTCTGTTGCATGAGATAGTGAACAGATTTAAAAGTGAACTAAAAATGGTGTATTCAAAGAGCTTCTACTTCATAGATGAATTTCTAAATAGAATGTCATTTCTTATAATAAAACTCAGCAAATATCATTTAGTTGAAAGACAAAGTAAAGATTAGTTATAAGTCGTTCAAACATTAATTATGAGTGTGTATATAAGAATAGACATTCAAAGGAACAATTAGGTTGGGCACCACTGGTCTAGAACCTCAGCAATTCAATTTAATAATTCTGAAGCAGTATATTTGCCAATATATGTGGATCTTTCACTCCACAGTTTAACCCACTTTTCAAGATAAATGTTGCTTTGCTGTACTTTCTATCTTACTGTCTTAACAGTTCATATTTTGCTGTGCAGAGGATTTCTTGTTTACTAAAGGAATATATATTTTGAATTAAAGACATTGCTTGCTAATTCAATGCTTTTCAGCTTCATTTTGTTTAATTATTGTCTATGCATGAACAAGTAAATTATGGGAATTAAATAGTCCAGCATTTAATTCCCATAATTTAAAATTTTCAAGTGCAAAGGTTTTTGCATATTTTTCTGATTTGGCATGCTTTTCTAGTTTTCCCCAGCTTCCAGTAGCTTTCTTAAATTTAGTGGTAGGTGAAGAAATGGACATTCCCCTGTTTTTTTTTTTTTTTTTTTTTGAACATCAGTAACAGTTTGAATTTATGAGTCACTATGTTTACACTCAGTCTCAAACATAGTGACTCATAAATTCAAACTTAAATATGAAGAATACTTCACTGTTAATAATGCTTCTGCTTTTAATATTTATCAGTAACAGTTTTAAATGCATTTCATCAACTTCAAAATACCCTACCCTGATCATGGTCAGAGTATAACCAATTGTACCTATACTTCCATTTTTGCTGGTACAGCTAGTTTATGACTTCAGGACTGGCCAGATATAGTACGTACATTTTTCATTTCTCGTTCGAAGACTCAGGAAGAGTAACTGAAGTTTGAGTAAGTAATTCACCATCACATTTACTAGCATTTCTTTCAATAGAGCCCAAATGATCTAACTGTTGACAAGCCCTTAAACCCCACACACTCATGCAGTGGCGAAGCATGGCATGACATGACATTTAGGGTAACAACTCCTGTATATCTGCAACTCATGGACTTTCAAACTTGTTGCCTGTACACAGCACTTCCATAAACATTATACCATGTTTCACACCTGCTCATGCATTTCCATGTTGAACATTGAACTTAACACTTCCTTTTATAAGATAAATTGATGACTATATCTTGCATAATCACATCACTCTTATATAATAGGCAAGGTGTTGGCTGACTAACCATTAAAACATCTGCATACAATAATGCAAGCTTATTATAGTCATAGTGTGCAAGCATTATCATGACTTGTCCACCGGTGATTTCAAACTTTATGAACAGTGACTGCGGGTACAGTTGAAGTTTGACAAAGCAATAAAAGCTTATTACGATACACAACCCAGACAATTTAAATTCCTATATTATTTTGTCTTTTCATGTTATATACACTTACAAACAGGTATGAACTTCTTGGGAAAAATGTTCTCTTTGGGCGACCCCCTGAATTCATCACTGAACATCTACATTTGACATAGGTAATTTTACTCTTTCCCCCCCAGTTCCTAATTACTTCTAAACTTCTACAATGTACATTGCTACACTTCAATAAATGTGTTCAGCAACCTCTATCTCAATTACATGAAGTAGATAGAATAAGAATTTGTAAGAACACTTTATAAAAGAGTGAATAAGGAAACACCTGTGAGCGCACACGTCAGTTCTTTTTTCCTAATTAAAAACAAAAAGAGGTAAAAACTGTAGCTTTGAATTTGCTTTGTAAATTACTTCATGTTTAATTATTTTTTTATTAAATGGTGTGACAAGTTCCTAAGACAGATTTGGAATCCCAGTTTTAAATTTGGTGACAAAACTTTGAAAACTGCATTTCAGTAAAACATTAAAATTATTTTGAGAGAATTGTTTAGTTCTTGACAACCTTTTCTTTCTTCTAAAAACAAGACTGCTTCACTCTCTACCAACCAGTTCAATACTTATGTGTTTTGGCCACTTACAAAATAATTGCTGTTGTTTATTTGGATTTGTTCACATTGTTTACATTTTTTCTCTGTTGAATAACATCTTTTCACTATTTAAATTGAATGAGAGATGTCGAATTCATTTTGCAATATAACATTTTCATGCACTGCTTATCACAACCTGATGAGAAAAGCAATGGCAGCCGCAAAAAGTTTGGTCAAAAATTTGTTATTAGTCATCTTACTGGTTCCTGAGAGGAGTATTATACACACACCAACAAGCAAGCTTCAACTTAAGATAGGCTAGTTTGGATTGGATGGTCGTTAGGATTATTAGCTGTTTCTTTGCTCAGGAATCAAACTAGAGTGAGCCAGGCTGAGTGAGAAAAATCAATATTTAGATTGCATAGCCTAAATTATAGCTGTTTAGGCTTTGCTTAGATTAAACTGAGCAGTGGACAATCCAATACTGAGTTTGGACAGCTAAGTTAAAGTTAGTTAATAGTCTAAATCTAGGCTATGATTACGTAGATAGACACTGCTTAGAAAGAGTGAGCTGGAGTATAAAACTGTTTGGAATTTATAGACAAGGGTCTGATTATGCAGACTTTGCTTATAAGGTATGCATTAGAATATTACATGCAATTGAATTGAGATTACATTTGGAATGTGTAGGCAGGCATAAAATTGTTTCATTACATGCTAACATGTATGGTGTAAATTAATAGATCAAGATAGGAAGAAGACAAATGTAGTCTGGCATGGACTGGCCACGCAATATCTCTTGGTAAATTTAGTGTATGTTACTGTATTCTGCCAAACATAATCCAAAATCTATAGTTCAACTGTTATTTACTGTATTTTAATATGCTACAGTGACAATCTACCCATGTCTAATAAGAAAGTACAATGCAATCATTTTATGGTGAAGTCAGTGACCGCATGTATGCCTGGTGTGCCCACTGCAGGTAAATAAACCATGTATGTATATATATGTTCCATGGCCTCACCATAAGGAAACTTTAAAATTACAAAGCAGGATGTAACATAATAAAGTTTATTTAAAATACACTTTACTATAACACACACAAAATGTTTTCTAAGGCCACTAGCATGAATTTCTATGCAAGATACCCAGAAGTGCCAAAGTATTCTATAACTATCATTTACTGACTAATAATATGCCAAGGTAATCAAAATATCTAGTGTGTATTCAGTCTTATTATTGTTAAGTTCAACATCCCAAATCTATTCCTGAACATAAATTCAAATACAAAGGATAAAAACTGTAATTTATATCATTTTCTTATTAAACCAAAATAAATGAACAAAACATAAATTCACTCACAGCTGTGCAATTCTGTTTTATGGTATGTGAATAAATATGATAAACAGAACAAAAAACCAAAGGTACATCCAGTGTTATAAGTATCTTTGATAGATAAATACATTTTACATAGATCATTTCGTTACATTTCAACCACATATTTCTTAAGCTTCCCAAATAAAATTTGTATGCACCAAGAAAGTTATAAACAGCAATACAAAATATAACAATTAAACTAACATTGATACATAATTGAATGTGAAATTGATCTGTTTAATTGTGCAAGAAATTGTGTTCAAAGCTATGAAGTAAAATACAACAGCTTTTTCCAGATTTTCCACACTATTTAGTTCTGCAATTCTGTAGAACAATAAAAGAATGATTCTGGAAGATATATTTCAGTAAGTACATCCCAACATAGAGAAAATGAGCGAGAGACAGAAAGCAAGATCACTTTAAAAACATCTCAAGCATTTGTTGATGGTGCACTCAAAACTGTTTAATAGCACACTATTTAAACATGTGATAAACAGAAAAATACATATAATTTCCATCAAGAGATCTGATGGCTAAGAAATTAAAGTATACTAGTTTGGTAGTTAGAGCTGTCTAAGTTTGAAATCTCCTTATTCTTAGGTTTATTTATTTGGTTTTCATTAGGAGAATTAATGTTTAACAAATAGCAATACCATGTAACTACCTTTAATAGAACAAAAAAACTATACATATGTGTGTGTGTGTGTGTGTGTGTGTGTGTGTGTGTGTGTGTGTGTGTGTGTGTGTGTGTGTGTGTGTGTGTGTGTGTGTGTGTGTGTGTGTGTGTGTGTGTGTGTGTGTGTGTGTGTGTGTGTGTGTGTGTGTGTGTGTGTGTGTGTGTGTGTGTGTGTGTGTGTGTGTGTGTGTGTGTGTGTGTGTGTGTGTGTGTGTGTGTGTGTGTGTGTGTGTGTGTGTGTGTGTGTGTGTGTGTGTGTGTGTGTGTGTGTGTGTGTGTGTGTGTGTGTGTGTGTGTGTGTGTGTGTGTGTGTGTGTGTGTGTGTGTGTGTGTGTGTGTGTGTGTGTGTGTGTGTGTGTGTGTGTGTGTGTGTGTGTGTGTGTGTGTGTGTGTGTGTGTGTGTGTGTGTGTGTGTGTGTGTGTGTGTGTGTGTGTGTGTGTGTGTGTGTGTGTGTGTGTGTGTGTGTGTGTGTGTGTGTGTGTGTGTGTGTGTGTGTGTGTGTGTGTGTGTGTGTGTGTGTGTGTGTGTGTGTGTGTGTGTGTGTGTGTGTGTGTGTGTGTGTGTGTGTGTGTGTGTGTGTGTGTGTGTGTGTGTGTGTGTGTGTGTGTGTGTGTGTGTGTGTGTGTGTGTGTGTGTGTGTGTGTGTGTGTGTGTGTGTGTGTGTGTGTGTGTGTGTGTGTGTGTGTGTGTGTGTGTGTGTGTGTGTGTGTGTGTGTGTGTGTGTGTGTGTGTGTGTGTGTGTGTGTGTGTGTGTGTGTGTGTGTGTGTGTGTGTGTGTGTGTGTGTGTGTGTGTGTGTGTGTGTGTGTGTGTGTGTGTGTGTGTGTGTGTGTGTGTGTGTGTGTGTGTGTGTGTGTGTGTGTGTGTGTGTGTGTGTGTGTGTGTGTGTGTGTGTGTGTGTGTGTGTGTGTGTGTGTGTGTGTGTGTGTGTGTGTGTGTGTGTGTGTGTGTGTGTGTGTGTGTGTGTGTGTGTGTGTGTGTGTGTGTGTGTGTGTGTGTGTGTGTGTGTGTGTGTGTGTGTGTGTGTGTGTGTGTGTGTGTGTGTGTGTGTGTGTGTGTGTGTGTGTGTGTGTGTGTGTGTGTGTGTGTGTGTGTGTGTGTGTGTGTGTGTGTGTGTGTGTGTGTGTGTGTGTGTGTGTGTGTGTGTGTGTGTGTGTGTGTGTGTGTGTGTGTGTGTGTGTGTGTGTGTGTGTGTGTGTGTGTGTGTGTGTGTGTGTGTGTGTGTGTGTGTGTGTGTGTGTGTGTGTGTGTGTGTGTGTGTGTGTGTGTGTGTGTGTGTGTGTGTGTGTGTGTGTGTGTGTGTGTGTGTGTGTGTGTGTGTGTGTGTGTGTGTGTGTGTGTGTGTGTGTGTGTGTGTGTGTGTGTGTGTGTGTGTGTGTGTGTGTGTGTGTGTGTGTGTGTGTGTGTGTGTGTGTGTGTGTGTGTGTGTGTGTGTGTGTGTGTGTGTGTGTGTGTGTGTGTGTGTGTGTGTGTGTGTGTGTGTGTGTGTGTGTGTGTGTGTGTGTGTGTGTGTGTGTGTGTGTGTGTGTGTGTGTGTGTGTGTGTGTGTGTGTGTGTGTGTGTGTGTGTGTGTGTGTGTGTGTGTGTGTGTGTGTGTGTGTGTGTGTGTGTGTGTGTGTGTGTGTGTGTGTGTGTGTGTGTGTGTGTGTGTGTGTGTGTGTGTGTGTGTGTGTGTGTGTGTGTGTGTGTGTGTGTGTGTGTGTGTGTGTGTGTGTGTGTGTGTGTGTGTGTGTGTGTGTGTGTGTGTGTGTGTGTGTGTGTGTGTGTGTGTGTGTGTGTGTGTGTGTGTGTGTGTGTGTGTGTGTGTGTGTGTGTGTGTGTGTGTGTGTGTGTGTGTGTGTGTGTGTGTGTGTGTGTGTGTGTGTGTGTGTGTGTGTGTGTGTGTGTGTGTGTGTGTGTGTGTGTGTGTGTGTGTGTGTGTGTGTGTGTGTGTGTGTGTGTGTGTGTGTGTGTGTGTGTGTGTGTGTGTGTGTGTGTGTGTGTGTGTGTGTGTGTGTGTGTGTGTGTGTGTGTGTGTGTGTGTGTGTGTGTGTGTGTGTGTGTGTGTGTGTGTGTGTGTGTGTGTGTGTGTGTGTGTGTGTGTGTGTGTGTGTGTGTGTGTGTGTGTGTGTGTGTGTGTGTGTGTGTGTGTGTGTGTGTGTGTGTGTGTGTGTGTGTGTGTGTGTGTGTGTGTGTGTGTGTGTGTGTGTGTGTGTGTGTGTGTGTGTGTGTGTGTGTGTGTGTGTGTGTGTGTGTGTGTGTGTGTGTGTGTGTGTGTGTGTGTGTGTGTGTGTGTGTGTGTGTGTGTGTGTGTGTGTGTGTGTGTGTGTGTGTGTGTGTGTGTGTGTGTGTGTGTGTGTGTGTGTGTGTGTGTGTGTGTGTGTGTGTGTGTGTGTGTGTGTGTGTGTGTGTGTGTGTGTGTGTGTGTGTGTGTGTGTGTGTGTGTGTGTGTGTGTGTGTGTGTGTGTGTGTGTGTGTGTGTGTGTGTGTGTGTGTGTGTGTGTGTGTGTGTGTGTGTGTGTGTGTGTGTGTGTGTGTGTGTGTGTGTGTGTGTGTGTGTGTGTGTGTGTGTGTGTGTGTGTGTGTGTGTGTGTGTGTGTGTGTGTGTGTGTGTGTGTGTGTGTGTGTGTGTGTGTGTGTGTGTGTGTGTGTGTGTGTGTGTGTGTGTGTGTGTGTGTGTGTGTGTGTGTGTGTGTGTGTGTGTGTGTGTGTGTGTGTGTGTGTGTGTGTGTGTGTGTGTGTGTGTGTGTGTGTGTGTGTGTGTGTGTGTGTGTGTGTGTGTGTGTGTGTGTGTGTGTGTGTGTGTGTGTGTGTGTGTGTGTGTGTGTGTGTGTGTGTGTGTGTGTGTGTGTGTGTGTGTGTGTGTGTGTGTGTGTGTGTGTGTGTGTGTGTGTGTGTGTGTGTGTGTGTGTGTGTGTGTGTGTGTGTGTGTGTGTGTGTGTGTGTGTGTGTGTGTGTGTGTGTGTGTGTGTGTGTGTGTGTGTGTGTGTGTGTGTGTGTGTGTGTGTGTGTGTGTGTGTGTGTGTGTGTGTGTGTGTGTGTGTGTGTGTGTGTGTGTGTGTGTGTGTGTGTGTGTGTGTGTGTGTGTGTGTGTGTGTGTGTGTGTGTGTGTGTGTGTGTGTGTGTGTGTGTGTGTGTGTGTGTGTGTGTGTGTGTGTGTGTGTGTGTGTGTGTGTGTGTGTGTGTGTGTGTGTGTGTGTGTGTGTGTGTGTGTGTGTGTGTGTGTGTGTGTGTGTGTGTGTGTGTGTGTGTGTGTGTGTGTGTGTGTGTGTGTGTGTGTGTGTGTGTGTGTGTGTGTGTGTGTGTGTGTGTGTGTGTGTGTGTGTGTGTGTGTGTGTGTGTGTGTGTGTGTGTGTGTGTGTGTGTGTGTGTGTGTGTGTGTGTGTGTGTGTGTGTGTGTGTGTGTGTGTGTGTGTGTGTGTGTGTGTGTGTGTGTGTGTGTGTGTGTGTGTGTGTGTGTGTGTGTGTGTGTGTGTGTGTGTGTGTGTGTGTGTGTGTGTGTGTGTGTGTGTGTGTGTGTGTGTGTGTGTGTGTGTGTGTGTGTGTGTGTGTGTGTGTGTGTGTGTGTGTGTGTGTGTGTGTGTGTGTGTGTGTGTGTGTGTGTGTGTGTGTGTGTGTGTGTGTGTGTGTGTGTGTGTGTGTGTGTGTGTGTGTGTGTGTGTGTGTGTGTGTGTGTGTGTGTGTGTGTGTGTGTGTGTGTGTGTGTGTGTGTGTGTGTGTGTGTGTGTGTGTGTGTGTGTGTGTGTGTGTGTGTGTGTGTGTGTGTGTGTGTGTGTGTGTGTGTGTGTGTGTGTGTGTGTGTGTGTGTGTGTGTGTGTGTGTGTGTGTGTGTGTGTGTGTGTGTGTGTGTGTGTGTGTGTGTGTGTGTGTGTGTGTGTGTGTGTGTGTGTGTGTGTGTGTGTGTGTGTGTGTGTGTGTGTGTGTGTGTGTGTGTGTGTGTGTGTGTGTGTGTGTGTGTGTGTGTGTGTGTGTGTGTGTGTGTGTGTGTGTGTGTGTGTGTGTGTGTGTGTGTGTGTGTGTGTGTGTGTGTGTGTGTGTGTGTGTGTGTGTGTGTGTGTGTGTGTGTGTGTGTGTGTGTGTGTGTGTGTGTGTGTGTGTGTGTGTGTGTGTGTGTGTGTGTGTGTGTGTGTGTGTGTGTGTGTGTGTGTGTGTGTGTGTGTGTGTGTGTGTGTGTGTGTGTGTGTGTGTGTGTGTGTGTGTGTGTGTGTGTGTGTGTGTGTGTGTGTGTGTGTGTGTGTGTGTGTGTGTGTGTGTGTGTGTGTGTGTGTGTGTGTGTGTGTGTGTGTGTGTGTGTGTGTGTGTGTGTGTGTGTGTGTGTGTGTGTGTGTGTGTGTGTGTGTGTGTGTGTGTGTGTGTGTGTGTGTGTGTGTGTGTGTGTGTGTGTGTGTGTGTGTGTGTGTGTGTGTGTGTGTGTGTGTGTGTGTGTGTGTGTGTGTGTGTGTGTGTGTGTGTGTGTGTGTGTGTGTGTGTGTGTGTGTGTGTGTGTGTGTGTGTGTGTGTGTGTGTGTGTGTGTGTGTGTGTGTGTGTGTGTGTGTGTGTGTGTGTGTGTGTGTGTGTGTGTGTGTGTGTGTGTGTGTGTGTGTGTGTGTGTGTGTGTGTGTGTGTGTGTGTGTGTGTGTGTGTGTGTGTGTGTGTGTGTGTGTGTGTGTGTGTGTGTGTGTGTGTGTGTGTGTGTGTGTGTGTGTGTGTGTGTGTGTGTGTGTGTGTGTGTGTGTGTGTGTGTGTGTGTGTGTGTGTGTGTGTGTGTGTGTGTGTGTGTGTGTGTGTGTGTGTGTGTGTGTGTGTGTGTGTGTGTGTGTGTGTGTGTGTGTGTGTGTGTGTGTGTGTGTGTGTGTGTGTGTGTGTGTGTGTGTGTGTGTGTGTGTGTGTGTGTGTGTGTGTGTGTGTGTGTGTGTGTGTGTGTGTGTGTGTGTGTGTGTGTGTGTGTGTGTGTGTGTGTGTGTGTGTGTGTGTGTGTGTGTGTGTGTGTGTGTGTGTGTGTGTGTGTGTGTGTGTGTGTGTGTGTGTGTGTGTGTGTGTGTGTGTGTGTGTGTGTGTGTGTGTGTGTGTGTGTGTGTGTGTGTGTGTGTGTGTGTGTGTGTGTGTGTGTGTGTGTGTGTGTGTGTGTGTGTGTGTGTGTGTGTGTGTGTGTGTGTGTGTGTAACTAATGAAGAGTACATGCTTAAACAGACAAACAGAAAAATAATCATATTCCTTTCGAAAAATTTCCCAAAAAATGAGTAAGAAGTAGAGTAATACTGGACGAAGAAGACTATCGCAAAAAATGGACAACCTTTTAAACGGAAAAGCATTTGTTAAACTAGAAAACAATCCATTAAAGAAATCATGCAAATCTGTGGAATTAGCAATTAAAAACAGTAAAATCATGACTAAAAAAGATAAATTGAACAATAAAATAGAAAGTCCAAAAACAGCATACATATATGGTTTACCCAAAATACATAAACCTGAAATTACCCTCAGACCAATAATTAATAACATTGATGCACCCACTTACCAACTATCAAAATGGCTGGTTCAAATCTTCAGATCCTTCACAAAATTTGAAAATCTAAGTATCAAAAACTCGTTTGAATTGTTAAATCTCCTGAAAGACACAAAGATCAACTCTACAGATGCTTTAGTTTCCTTTGACGTTATTTCTTTATATCCAAGTATACCTACCAATGAGCTTATTCCACTTCTCAAAAAATGGCTGGAATCAATATAAATAACTTCTGAAGAAATAGAAGAACTTTCACAACTTACAGAAATTTGTATAAATCAAAATTTTTTCAGCTTTAATGGACAGATCTATAAACAAAAGACGGGCCTAGCTATGGGCAACCCATTGTCTCCCTTCTTGGCAGATTTATTCATGAGTGCTTTTGAAACACATATTACAAAACTTTTCCAAATTATTTCAAAGTGTGCTATCGCTATGTTGATGACATTTTTGCAATAGTACCTAAAAAACTCATACAAGATGGTCTTAGACTTTTGAATATACAAAATCCAGCTATAAAATTTACATTGGAAACAGAAGAGGGTGGTGTGCTTCCCTTTTTGGACATCAAGATCAAAAGAATTAACAACAAACTCACTTTTGGTATTTACAGGAAACCGACACACACAGATAATTATATTAAGAACAACAGTTTCAACCCAAAACAACACCAACATGCTATTTTCAACAGTTTAATCTTTCGGATGATCAACTTTCCACTAAACAGAGAAGATTATCAAGAAGAATACCTACACAAAAAAAGTAGCTATATCCAATGGTTTCAACCCAGATTTGGTAGACAAAACAGTTAACAGACTCAACAAAGCTAAGAAAATAAAAGAAACCACCACCCTAGAACCTACAGGAGAAAAAGAGAAAAAACTTTTTAAAAGATTCACTTTCCATCCATCAGCCTATAACAAATTCCAAAAAATCTTCTCAAAACACAACATAACTCTTGCACCTCAAAATAGGTTTAATATCAGAAATTTGTTAAAAGGCCCTCCCAAAAATTTCATCACTACCAAAGAAAAACCAGGAATCTATGAGATCAAATGTGAAACTTGCTCTAAAATTTATATAGGAAAAACAAAAAGAAATATCGACATCAGAACTAAATAACATATAAGAAACATTAAAAATGGTGAAACAGAAAAATCAGCAGTGGCTTTTCATTTTTTGAATACTAGACATGACATCAACTTGGAAACATCTCTAATAAAATATGTTAATCACCCCATAGACCTTTCCGTATGGGAAAAAATCTTCATTAACAAAAATCGTCATAAAGTCATGAATTTTGAAACTCCACCACCGGACATCTTTGACAAGTACATCATGCCATCTATCGACAATACAGAGAAAGAGGAAACCACTACAACTTGCACTAATTGAGTATCAGCTAATGATAGGAGCAAGAGCTCTTGAAACATGTCCTGTGAATAAACAGTGTGAGTGAAGCAATGTGTCAATATCTTCTCGATTCACTCTGTGCTAGGAAGTAGAGGTTTACATATTTAATAATTTCACTGTTTTAAATAAGAAAAGAAAAACAAAATAATATTTTTCAAAAGGAGGGTTCAAACTTCAGAAGTTCTTACTAGGCACCTGTTTATAATTGCTCAGCTAGGCAATTGATCACTCTTAGAATGAAGCTAAATAGTTACATGTAGAGATGCCAGTGTGAATGAACTCTGGAGCAAGCAAAATTTAGACAAATTTATGTTTCAATAATCTGTATTTTTTTTTTTTTTTTTTTAAAGAATGAACATACTAGTACATTTCAACAACCCAGATTTAATCTCAGAAACTACAGACATGGGAAGAACTTACTATGCCACTTTTATATATAAAACTCTATTTTAATGATAGACTCATCTTAAGAATGTTACCAGAATTCTATTGTTCTTTGCAGAAAGGAATAAAATTAATTATCAATATCTCTTAAGCATAAGTGATAATGATGGTAGCTATTGCAGCTACTTCCCACCTTAGATTTGTAATAGCTTTTAATCTCAAATTCACCCAATGTATTTCATGGCAGATTCTTCCTTTAAGTTCTTGAAATAAATAGCTGGAAGTTAAAAACTGAAATACTTAACATTATACATTTGTCTTACAGTTATTTTTTCAAAATTACCTCAGTAAGTATTGCCAAAAGTTTTAAAATTATGTTTGAAGAGAAAGTATTGAAGCTAATCCATATGCTATGTCTGAAAATTAACCAGTATTTATGAAACTGATATTGGTGCAACTTTTATTGCTCAAGATTTCAAAGAAGAGGTCAATATTACTAATGAATATAAATACATTTATATTCTTTGAATTTATTTTTGGAGAGACAAATAGAATAATTTTCATACAGAGAAAAATCTATATAAAATCACAAATTAATTATTTTGTAGAAGTAAATTAATTTTGTACCTGATTTACTGATGAATGACTGTTCTGAAATAGTGTTAATTTAACAACTATATGCTGTGAGATGTGATAAGTATTTAAAGGTGTACTGATTATGAGAATAAATGATGGATAGTTCATAAGAAAGCCTAAGACATGTCTGACGTTTCAATCCACTGCACTCAGGTTGTTTGCAGAATAATGATGGTTGTTTTTTGAGACCATAGTACCGTTGGACTTGTTGCTGTGATGACGTCCACTGACTTGTTGAGCAATCATTTCCTGGCAACAGAGGCAGTTCCCCTTGCATTAACTTGTTCCATGTTTTCCTACATAACCAAATAAATACAAGTAAACTAACCCAAAATTTAAAAAAAAAAATAATAGATATCAGAATCAAATAGATTTGTAAAACTGAAGTTGTTTTTAGTGGAAACTTAAGCTTAAAACAGGAACTGAACCAAAAAAAAAAAAAAAAAAAAAAAGCCATGCCATAAGGCAAATGTTAGTTACGTTACTTTCAAGCATTAACTTGTGCTATTATCTTGAATAATCTCATATACATATTATCAGAAACCTCCATTGCTACAGAACCTCAAGAGAATGATATTAATGACTGCGATTGAGGAGGAACAGAAGAAGGGAAAGGGGAAAGAGAATGAAAAGGGAAAGGGGAAAGAGAATGAGAAGAGATAAATCTTCAACTAAAGCAAGGTTACATTAGATGCAGATTTCTCCTTACATTCTATTAGACAGTTACACTGACTTCAAATTAAAAGCAGCTTCATTAGTTTATATTTGGCTGAAAATACAAAGACCACAATTGCCTAAAATGATAATCTTGGTTCATTGGTTGTTTGTAATAGAATAGAGTCATGAATATCAAAATATACTGGAAGCAGTACTCAAGCAAAGAATCACCTCGTATCTGTGATATAACATGATTAGTCATTGATATTTTTGTGTAAAACGCAAATGTCTGAGGAAATGCTAAGTCCATTGAGTTCATATAAAGAGAAAGTACACTTTGTCTACTAACACAATGGACAGCTGTAGGGTGCCACAATTATTTCTGTGAAATTTAAACATTAGGTAAATTTAGGTTCCAAAAAATATTCAAGAAATACAATATAACATTGGCACCAAAAAACAATTACACCATTAAAAATCTACTTGACAGTAATAATACTGATAAGATAAAACCAGAAGAAAAGTCAGGCATTTACAAGATTAAGTGTAAAGACTGTGAAAATATTTACATAGGGAGAACAAAAAGAAACATAGACACTAGACAGAAAGAAGACTTCAGGCACTTAAGATACAAAAATATTGATAAGTCTGCAATAGCAGCTCATTTCTGGTCTGAAAATCATGACATTGAAGATAGCACCGAATTACTAAAATATGTACAAAAACACAGTGAACTCGTCATATGGGAGAGAATATACACATAAAAACATAAAAACCAACTAATGAACTTTGAAATCCTGCCAGAAGAGAATCCCACATTTAAGTTCATCACTAAATCAACAGATGGCTGCAGCAACTCCAGAATTACCCACACCACTGGATCAAGCTTTAGTCGCATAAGAGCCGATGATGCAAACAATGGTTTGCGAAACATGTCCTCAAAATAGGTACTTAAGTGAAGCCGATGTGTAATAAATATGACTCATCTATAAATTAATAATTAGGTAAATTAATATGTTGCCCTCCACATTACAGAATGAATGGGAGTGTCAAATGCAGCTGGTAATGTGGTAATAAAGTAGAAAAATATCTTCCTTCGAACCACTTGTATATTTGAGAAAACACATTTTATGTTTCAATATTATGACCATTAACACATTAAAGCATTAAACTTATCTTATAAGGACATTTATATTTAAAATATTGAGGGTGCACTTCATTATTATCATTGGAGAAGGGTTTACTTGGCAATAGCAGAGGTCAAATGCTTATCAACATAGATTTATTGCCACACTTCCTCCTATAACTTATAGATGGCTGGAGATCCAGGGTTCTTCATTTAAATCACAGCATTTTGCCTCTCCTGCATTCTTACTGGATTCCTCCACTACTAGCTGCCATTATGCATGGGGGCACAAATGTGAATGGTCTTTTTCATCAGTGAATGATGGTTTAATGGATCCACAGCTTTTGTTCTTTTCCGATGAGGCATGAGTCCACCTCAGTGGCTGTGTCAACACTCATAATAATTGGTACTGGGCCTCTGTAAATCCACATCACATTCAAGAAATCTCTCATTATGATGAGAAAGTTGGAGTTTTGTGTGTTGTTTGCACTAGATGCATAACTGGTCCAATATTCTACGAGCAGACTGTAAATGCAGAGAGGTATCGAAATGACATTTTGACCACATTTTATCATGAACTGACAGAAGAAGAGAAATAATATGAGTGGTTTCAACAAGATTCTGTTATTGCCCATATAGCAGAGGAGTTCATGAATACAATTAAGGAATTATTTGAAGATAGAGTGATTAGTGCTGGTGCACGGCCCTCTTGCTCCCCCGATCTAGCAGTGTGTTATTTTTACTTGTGGGTAACCTGAAAGACAAAGTTTACGAGACAAATTCTCATACATTGGAAGAACTAACAAAATATTAGAAATGAAATCAGAAACATTACAGTGGCCCAACTTAATCGTGTGAATCAGAATGTGTTCTCCCAATACAGTGCTTATTTAGCCGAGGGTGTATGACAATGCCAGCATCTTCTATAAGGTAAGATTGTTATACATGCTTTACACGCAGAATTTATGTAGGAGCAAAACTGGATGTGGCACACCCAATTGGGCACAGAGAAAATGCTGTGTGCCTGTTAGGTTTTAAATGAAGAACCCTGTACCTACTTGTGTGGTCTTTCAAAGATCACTTTAAAATTTAAAAGTATTATAATACTTGGGACAGGAAAAACACAAAAGAAGTCCCATACTGAGCAAACAATGGGGTTTTATAAAACATTGGGAAGATGTCCTCTGCTCTCTTGCTCAATATACAGCATTCTATCTGTGACTCCATGCACAACATTTTACAGACAATGTCTTGGAATTTTAGCAATTTCTTGCAAGATAGCATCTTTCAGTTTGTCAAGACTATTCAGGAAAATTTGTTCTTTAAGGCAACTCAACAAACAAAAGTTGGCTGCACTGAGATAGGAGATCATAGTGGCCACTTTATTGGAAAACATCTACTGATGACATGATCACCAAAGATCTGGGTAATTGCTTTGCACGGGTGTAGATATGGGGCAGAGCACCATATAGCATGAAGATAATGTTTTCCCTATTGTGATTCCTCAGTCCACGGATGACACTAGTTTGGTTTCATACGTTTTTTTCCATGATTTAAGTTTAAGGTATTTGCCTAATTCATTCAGAGTATTTTTATTTATTTTCCTATATTTCCTATATGTTTATTTAGGTTTGAGTTTTAAAGTTACCTTATTAATCCATAGAATTTGTGCATCAGGATCTGACAGTCAGTAGGACCAAACAAGGCACACTCAAGTCTCAGATTAATATCTGATTAAAAGCTATTTTAAATATTTTATACGTAAAAAGTGGTCACTAAAGAGAAGATATAAAATGCTTGTTTACACTTAACAAATGCAATATTATCTTTTATTAACAGTTAAAATAAAAATATTCATTCACCTCAGTGAAGGAGAAAAGGTGTTGATCAGATGTTTACTTTAGCTCTGACCATAATTAAAGCACACTGATGTCAGGTCTAATTTCACAAAGCCAAAGTGGTATATTTACTTGTACATTATTAGTTAGCTACTAACACTCCCCACATGGCAACCTTGGCCTTCGGGGTAACCTCACCCCACCAAGTGATGACCGGACCCATTTCTCAGGTGGAGGCACCCAGAGGGCGGTGTCCATTACCTCCGATGATAGGGTGATAGTGAAGATGGCGGTGAGGTGAGAGGACCTACAGTTTTTACCGTGGACTCCGAACCACGTTGGGCATAGGGGATACTTCACGTGTGCTAGACAGAGGTGAAGGCGTGGATAGGGCCGACTTAAAATCGCCAACCCCAGAGCCGGGAATCGAACTCGGGACCCTTAGAACGGGAGCCGCGAACGAAACCACCGCGCTACCCCGGCGCCCCTTGTACATTATTTGTTGGAAGCATTAACAGAAGAAAGATAATGCAGAAACTAATTTTTCGTTAGCTAAATAATATTCCAACAATACTATAAAACAGGTTTATTTATTGAGTACAGCCACTCCACTGTTTATGAAGTGGCTGCTCTACCTTCCACCCTGTACTGAAAAATAAGAGATTTTTCCCTTTTGTTTAACATTCTTTTATTATATAGATCATAATGAATGGCAAATGAATGAAATAGTGTTGTTCAAATGAACCTTTTGAATAACCTGATTTTGTATAGAGGTTAAATTAAAACTCTTACACTTATTCCAGGCAACTTAAACCGAGATTCAAATGACTGAAACTGACTTCCTCAATAGCATTAAAGTTGCCTGTTGCCTTTTTGTAAAGGGGATTTGTGTAGCGAGATAGGTGTTCCATACCTGCTGTGTTGACAAGTAAAGAGTACATTCAACTTTATCAGATACTTGTGAACCACCTGAGCAATTTGCCAGATCTCTTGGTTTTGCAAAGTGTACTTAAGAGGGTGGGGATATATATGCCATTTCCGTTACTCCACTGCCCATGATGTTCTGTGTAGATAAAGGCAGACAATACAGTGGTATGTTTTGGCTTGCTTAGGTTGTTGCATCAAGAAAGTTAGGTAACGAATTATAAAGCAGGTTTTGCTATGACAGTGTTATTGCTATTCATATTACATGTACAAACATGCTATTGAAACAGGGAATATATATAACAAGAGTTAGGTACAGAGAAAGCATTATATGAACTGGTGTCAAGTCTCTTTGCCAAGCAACTAGTCATTTCAGTTATTTTCCTACTATTAAGCAACAGAAACAACACAAACACTGCTTTAAGCAAAGAAATATAATTATGAGTGATCAGTAATTACTTTTTTCAGCTCTTACCAACAGCAGGTTTGCATATGAGGTTATTTCTTTCAACACAGCCTCTAACTTGGCAAACTGAGCCCTTGCATGGGCAATTGCAGCATCTTTGGCTCCATCTATGTGCATACTCTGAAAGCCATAAAAAAAACATGAACATCTAAGCATAAGAGTGCATTGTAACAGCCAATCTAAAGAGGAATAGAAATCAATGATATTATTATTGTTACACAGGGCTGCAATGTTTCGGCAGGTTTTTGTATATAAAAGTGGGTCAATTAGAGTGGCTTTTTAATGCTCCTTACGAAAATGTAATCTCATTTCTTCTAACACTCATAGCTTTTACATACTTTCTAAAGGTTGCTATTTTTAAATTTCCTGCATAGTATATACTGCAATAGATTGTAAAATGGTTCAACATGATCGACTGTGAAAAGATTCAAATTGTATGGACAGAACAGGAAAACCACGTAGATGGTTGCTATTTTTGTATGGTAAAAGTTGGCAGGCATTATTTATCCAAACCAAAAGTAAACCATAGGACCCACACCATATGGTCCTGATCTTCTTGAGCCTGAACTGCCTATTACTTTAGAATCTTCAACATCATCATTAATATGTAAAAACTGAAGCTATTGACAGTGAAGCAGTCAGTGACTCATTCTTCTTCCTAAAACAGTCTCAACACATGGAAAAACAAAGATCTAGCATAGTTTAACTAGTAACTACAAAATCAAATGACTGAACGACTGACCAATATTTTTAACTCGCAGAACATTATAACCACATGCTCCATTGCTGCCACTGGAATTCCTATCTCTAGGAAAATCTTTGTTACATGAGCTCTACAGAGCAACTTCTTGATGACCTGTTAGGCTAGTAGGTATACATTTAAAAATTAAGTACCCTTACATATACAATAATAATACAGTATTACCCCACTTTTACGTCCCTGCCATTTACAACATTTTTTTTAAGGTCCCTTCAATCTTCCTATACTCACTATGTATTACAATTCCGGCATTTATGTTTGTGAAATTTTAATTTCCTGCCGTTTACACCATGTCCCATTGAGTTCTAACACAAAGCAATATGGTGTTAGATCATACGTTCGTTGGTCATGACTAAGTCATAACATTCAAAGAACCTTAGTCTCAACCATTAGCCATAGTTACTTGACATCTGTAAGTGTGGTAATGCTGGAGACCCTAATATTTGCACTATATTGTGTCACCAGTTACAATTCAATGCCAAGATCCGTTCTATCACAGTAACAGAAATGAAGAAGAAAAGGGAGAGGAAGTCTTTTTCCATTGAAGAAAAACTTAAAATTCTGGAAAAAGCCGACTCCTTTCACGGAACATGTGTTGGACTAGCACAGGAGTTGAATATAAGTGTCATGACATTGAACACTATAATAAGAAACAGACATTCTACATCAGCAAATACTTCAGAGTGTGGAAGCTCATGCAAAGAAAAGGAAGTATGTGTTATTCAAAATACGACAAACTCAAGGAAATAGTGAGGAGCTGGTTTGAAACGACGAGAGCAGTGAATATTCCAATCAGTGGAGTGTTGTTACTGGAGAAGACTCTTCATGTGGCAACTATGCTGGGAATAAACGATTTTACTGCATCGAATGCATGGTTATACCACTTAGGAAACGTTACGTGACAAACAAAACTGTGTGGCAAGTTTGCTTCTGTCTGTGATGATAGTGTTGAGCAGGGTATCAATTGAAAGCTTCCAGAACTGTTAAAGAATTATGATCCTAAGGATGTTTTCAACATAGACGAAATTGGGTGTTTTTTAACTTTCTGCCAAACAAGACACTAGTGTTTAAAGGAGACAAATGTCATGGTGGTAAGCGAGCAAACTGAGACTTACTGTTATGTTGGGAGTCAACTCTGAAAGGCTTCAACCATTTGTAATTGATAAAACAAGAAAACCTTTATGCTTAAAAAATATCCGTTCCCTACCCACATCATATGATGCCAATAAGAGGGCGTGGATAACCGATATATTCCGGAAGCAGCTTTCTGCACTTGATATCAGAATGGGTGGACAGAACAGGAAGATTCTACTCTTCATTGACCTCTGTACTGCTCATCCTGTTGACATGCATTTGAGAAATGTGCAGTTGGAGTTCTTGCCAGCAAGCTGCCCTAGATCAAGGCATTATTCATTCCTTCAAATCAGTCTACAGAAAGAGTGTGGTGCAGTGCATATGGAATGCAATGGATGCTGCCTTCAGAATTTCTGTGTTTGATGCCCTTCACTACATTGTAAAAGCATGGAAAGATGTCATACAATCTACAATTGCCAATTGCTTTCGCAAAGGAGGGTTCTTCAAAACAGAAAATGTATAGTCTTAAGAAGAGGAAGATCATATCAACTCCCTTTTGACCACATAGGATGCTTTGCAGCCAGACTGTAGTGTTAAGGACTTCATGGCAGTTGATGAAGCACTGGTAACCACTGAGGAGAAGTCCTTGGAAGATTTTGTTAATCAGCATACTGCAAAGGACTCAGACAGTAATGATGAAGATGAAAATGACAGTGTGGTGCCAACAAGTACTGAGGCAAGTGCAGCTTTGGAAGTGCTGCGAAAATATGTTTCATCGGTAGAAGGGGGTGAAAAAACTTTGAAAAACTTTATGAACTTGAAAACCAAATAGAGGAAATTAGATCAAAAGATCAAAACAAAAATAAACTTTGGACTACTTCAAGAAGAATGTTCTTGATTAAACTGTATAATAGTTAAAAATATAGTGATCCATGTTCAACAGTTCAGTTTCCTATCATTATTGCAAAAAATAAACTTTTGGTTCTCCTGCTGACAAAATGTAATATTTTTAATGTGTGGTGTGTGTAACTATAATAAACCCATACCCATACCCTTTGATCAAAATAATAAAACTGGTTACTCGTTAATGGCACCTATGTGCCATGTTACTATCTGAATAAGCAGTGAAAATGTTAAAATACATTTCAGTCAATATTTTCATAACCATTATATATTACAAAATTTCTGAGTTGTTGCCCATTTCCTCCAATTTACACTTTTCCCCATTTTACACTACTTTTCCTCTAGTCCCCTGAAAAGTGTAAAAGAGGGGTAATACTGTATTTATTTTATTAATTTAAAGTTGGTTATGTTTACGTTCAATAAATGTAGTTAACCTAACCGATCAAAAACTTCAAATTGTTAGTGAATATTTATTTTATTTATATACCAAAATATGGAATAGAATATAAAGAAATCACTATTTTATATTCATAACACAAGTAAGGTTTAAGGTTTAACTGTCTCTTCTAGTATATCCTTATAACATTTTTTTTTGCATTTTCTGGAATTTCAAAAAAAGCTAGTTAGATTTTTCACATTCTATTTTGTGTTTTTCCTTTTCTCACTGTATTCACATTCATTTTGGAAACAGTTTGAGATTAATTCTGCTGAGCAACTTGCTGCATGGCTTCATCACATCCACTGCCACAGCTAAAGCAGAATATGCATTTTGAATTTCTACATGTACCTTATAGTAATCCTTTGATTGCTTGGAATGTTTTGTTTTCTGTGTATTCATCCTGAAACTTTGACTTTAGGGTTTGCTTTGCACTTTCTTTCAAACTCTTAAATGCCCAGTCTTTAAACATTACTTTCACATCTCCATAATTTTGTAATATCTGATGTTGCTTATTTATTTTCTTGATTTATATCAGGTCACCATATATTCTTTATTTTCTTTAACTCTTTTTCAATTCTGCCGAAAATTCTATTTTGGAAGTACATAACTGTGTCCATGCATTGCATAGAAATGTGAAATGTAGGATAATTTTATGGTCTTCTCCAAGAAACAATAAGCATAACATAATCAGTAATCACATATTCTTGTTCTGACTAGATCAAGAGTCTGAAAATAAACAAATGGTAGAAAGCGCATTGCTGGAGATACATTCTTCCAGTTCCAACAAGAAAAAAAGCAGAGGTAACCTGGTTGCAACCTTGTGCTGATTCAGTTTCCAATCATGTATAGAATATCATCTTTCTTATGGTTTTTAGAAGGAATCATCATGCTTAGATTATACAGCATATAATCTTTACACAGTACTGAAAGTTTAAGCAGGAGTTGCTTCTGCTGCATATCAAAGCAAATAGTGATTGTCCCAAAAACTCCCTCTTGCATTAGCTGATAAAACCGTTTTGAATGGAACTTTTGCAATCTGCAGATGGTTCTTTGCTTTCTACATTTGCCTGTATCTTAATCTTCATCTGTCCCATTTTGCAAGTTGAGCATGTACCAGTATTCAGTATATGGTGTGAGAGATTGAAGAAGTTTTAAAACATGTATGTATGTATATATATATATATATATATATATATATATATATATATATATATATATATATATATATATATATATATTTTACATTGAGCAGACTGGGAGATGCTTTTGCCTCCTTCATTGCAAAAGTTTGTCAAAATTTTTCTGATACTAAGTTCTGGAGATAAATATCCTCTCCTTGATTGTGTTCTTCCATTATGACTATCCCAACATTTGTACTTCTAAATGCCCGCCTTGGTAGCATAGATGGTAGCAAGTCTGCCTCATGTTCAAGAGGTCCCGTGTTCAAATCTCGGTCAGGGTGAGTTACCTGTATAAGGCTTTTTCCGGGTTTTCCCTTATCCTGAAAGATGAATATCGGGTATCTCTAAGCTCTATGAACCCTGGGCTCATTTGAGCATCATTTCACCCATTTCATTTATCGTCTGATATGACTTAACGTTGGAGGACGTAAATTACACACACACACACACACACACACACAAAAAACTGTACTTCTAAATGTTTCCTTTACAGTAGTAATGCTCTTATACATTATTCCTGTTCTGTCACCTCCTCTGATGTCCTTTGGTGCATTCCCAGAGTGAAATTTTCTAGCCAGGAGAGATAATCTATCTTTTGACACCATGTGATTCCTTGAAGCTTGCAGCACATACTTGACAATACTTGGCCATCATTAGTTTTCACACTGTATTTGATGCTTACAATCTGCTTTCCATTTGCAGCTACTTTCTTCACCACTCTGTGAATAGGAGATGTAAAAGACGTATATTCAACAAGGAATTTATCCTGATGTATTTTGTATACAGAAAGGTGTTGGTGAAATCTACTTATATTTTGATTTCTTTTCTTTGTTTTTGCAATTCCTGGCTCTTCCACATTTTAATATTATAGATAAACCGTGAACAAACCAGTGTCAATGTGTGCATGTATGAGCTGAGCCTTCTCTCTCACTGACCACCCAAGCATCACATGACTCGCTCTTCTATCTTCCTGCATGCAACAGAGGGCAAACCACTATAATGAAACGCGTTTTATTTTAATGCTGTTTTGCTTTTCAATGCATATTAAAGTGTCCAGAAAAATGAATTTCCAGCCTTCATATTCCTCTTGCATTTCTGGTGGGCCACTCAGAGGTCAGGATCATTAAATAGTTTATAATGTTGCCCATTATTTTGGAAGAAAATGCAGAGAATGTGTCAACAGTGAAAGCAAGAGTGAGTGCTAGTTGGGCAGTACATCCAGCGCTATAGAAGAGAGGCAACCTAAAATGACAGGCCTCTAATTTTATTTTGTTCACGGTTTAATTATAGTCCAGTTTTACCATTTTGGCTGCTATTCATTGTCTATAGCATGTGCATAGTGCAACAGCTTTCTCTTCCTCTTTTCCTTTCCAAGGATTGGGAATTTAATCCTGCTCCACACCAAAAGGTATTTATTTAAATTGGCCTGTCCATCCGTCTTTGGCCATTCTATATCTTATCTTCCCTTTGGGGCATACTAAAGGCTTTCTTTGGTAATTTGTCAGAGGGCATTTGGTTAATATGTTCTTGCTAGTTCTTTTGATATTCAACTATATATTGTACTTAAGTACACATTGTAGTGTCTCAACTAGGAATAATTACCACATACAACAAAACTTGCAGAATTGAATGCAAAATCCGAGAACCATAACAATGAGTTAGCGATTAATATGAATGATACTGCATAAAATTATAAAATAGAAGTATTTATAAACAGTGGAGCTTTATGATAAGGCAGTTTAACAAAGCTTGCAGAAATGAGTGGGAATTCCAAGAACAGCAGTGATAGAGCAGTCAATGCCAAAATTATATTTCACAGAATTAAGGTTGCTATATGCTGTGTAGGTATCAGAATATAATAAAATTGCATATGTCAGCTTTTGCTTTAATTGAGTAAGTGCATATATTAGTTTTGAAATAGCTGTTAATATTCGTTACCTTCTACATAAAGTTGTATTGAGATATGCAAAATCTGATTTAACAGAATAATGCAGGAGGTGCAAATTCATTCATTCATTTATTTATTCACCATTTGTATAAGTATTATGAATATTTGCCAGGTCAAGAATGATTTACAATATTTCAATTTCAGTATGAAAAATGTATATACAAAGACTATTGGTGTAATGTGGTACATTAATAATCCTAATTCATTAAACATTGTTTTATAAAACCTCTATATTTGATTTCTTCTAAATTCTATGTTGATACTATGTATTAACTCAGTTTTGTATAACATTGTATCTATCAAGTTTTGAAAAAATACTCCTCCATTGGGAAAGAAAATTTTGGAAGGAAATGTTTTAGGCCTAAGTTAGGGTACCTCCCCAACATTTGCTAGTTATATGAACTGAGGAAAACCTGGAAAAAACATCAGTTAAACCTCAGTGAGGGAGGAAGTCTCTGACAGGATGTGAACTGCAGACTCTTCACTCACAAGTCCATGCCTAAAGGATACGAGCTACTGGTGTCTACGTTTTTCTATAAAAAGGATTTTGGAAGGTATATAAGCGCAATGCCAATGGTTAGAGAAAATCATGTGAATGTAACATATTAGATTATTTAATACAAATAATTATTTCTTAAGACATTCCTGATACATGCATACCTTAATAATGTGGTCTGCAAGTGCACTGCAGTATTGTGCTGCAAACTGCAGCAGCTCTGGTAGGGCAGCAATGCCCTCCCGTGAATGGTTCACCAGATGTACCACTCTGCGAGCAAGCTCTCTGGTCACCATCAGTGTCAACTGTTCTAAGTTTGCTGGCCTAGCTTGATTCTCAGGTTCATCTTGACTTAGACTTTCCCACAAATCTGCAAGTTTGGCCATTGCTGTACGAGGATCTTTGGCCATCTGTAAAGTTATTCATTCGAACTGAGCAACATAGAATAAGTGTAATCATTATAATACTAAATCAGTTGAAAAAACTACTTGTAGTTGGTTTTTTGAAACTTTACATTATTATATTATTGAGGGACTAATTTTGGGAGTTGTCACTTCCATTTTCAACCTCTATCCAACTTTGTCTGCTGAAACACTGGAAAAGTGCATTGTATCCAAAGGAAACTATTCTGAGAAGGATCTTCAAAATTATGAGGATGAGCAAAAGTATATTGTCAAAAAAAATTATGATCATTCATTGAACAACCCTTGTAGTATAAAAAGGTTGAAATAAATTGAAAAAAGTCTGATAAAACAGACCAATAATTTATTAATTATCTCAAAACTATGAGAGAGCTTTTGAATCTTACATTAGAAGTTAAATAACTAAATTACCTGCCTTTCTTAGATTTGAAGGATATAAAAAACAACAACAATTTATCGAGATTTAAGTGTATTGGAACACCACAGTGAAGCGAAATAATTATTAATTTTTAGATGAGTCGTATTTATTACACATCTGCTTCACTTTCGTACCTATTTTGAGGACATGTTTCGCAAATCATCGTTTGCATGGCATAAGAGACGAAGATGCAAACGATGATTTGCGAAACATGTCCTCAAAATAGGTACGAAAGTGAAGCAGATGTGTAATAAATACGACTCATCTAAAAATTAATAACAACAATTTAGATTTTGAAATAGACAACAATCTATCACATTAAGTTCAGCTGCTGCAGCTCCAGGTTATACCAGATTTCCAACTTCAGCAACTTATATATATATATTAGCCAAATTTCCATTAGACAAGGATGAGTTTACCGAATAATACAGTTACATTACTGACGCCAACTTACAAAATCTGTTGTACAAATTATAACTGGTCAGAAAGGCAAAGAGAAATTTTGAAACCAGGACTAAAGAGTTTTTTACAATGTCATATATAAATAAATGAACAAGTCAGCAGTTGTACTTCAGTTTTGGAACAATCACAGTAAAATAAAAACCAACGGAATTAACAGTAAGGAAAAACATCTAAATTTTTAGTCTCAGCTTTGCAGATTTATTTGGAAGATAACAGATACCAGCAATAGAAGCCACTGCAATTTCTGGCCAGTAGCTAGCTTTCTTCTAAAGATGGGTATGAAGATTCCCAGAACCAGTTCCTGTGAATTACTAAACAAGTTGGTTGGTTTATAATGCTCCCCATATAGCTGAAGACCTCTGGGGAAATCTCAATGCACAAAGTAATGCATGAACTCATTTATTAACTGGAGGCAATCAAGAGGGCGGAGTACATTATGCCTGATGAGAGAGTGTTAATGATATTGACAATGGAAAAAGAAGGTCTTTAGCTAGATAAGAGTCAACAAGAAAAATTCAACGTCATGGCCGGGATTTGAACCACGGATCTCCTGGTTTCCATCCAGTCGCTCTAACCCATTGAGCTACCATGGCCAACATGCCGTCCTGATGTTAAATTCTCCATTTGACTCGTATATTTCCCAGCCATGACGTTGAATTTTTCATGTTGACTCTATCTATCAAAGATCTTAGCATATATATGGCTAGTGTGAAGAAATGGTTAATTTCCATCAATTAACTAAAAGGTCTTTAGCTTTTACTGAGGATCTGAACCATATGAGAGGTGAAGGCTTGGACAGAGCTGACTTAAAATCACCACCCTAGAGTCAGGAATCAAACCACAGACCCTCAGCATGAAAGATGCAAGTAATACCACTGAGCTACGCTGGTGTCCTTAAGATAATTTTGTTAACATCTTACTGACTCTGCAGTTAACAGAAATTAATTTGTTTTATCAGAATCTTGATGACGCTATGGAAAGATTGCACTCCCGGATTTTGTAAACTAATTCAAAAGATGCACTAGAAACAAATTTTTTAAAAAGTTCATATTCTTTTACTAAATAAAATGAATAGTAACGATATTTATCAACCACTATTAACTAAGAAATTTCAGTTTTCTTAAAATTGAAACAAGCTGCTCCTGCATACACATAAGATTACTAACATGGTAGTGGAAAATTTGGGAAATTCTCACATTATGGAGGTAAAGTGCCCCATTGTGATTTATTTTTGTTTTGTGATATTTTATGTTTTAAAACTGCTTAGGTACAACTAGATCATCAGGAGAAGGCCAGCAAGAGGAATGTCCTATGTAAAAATTGTCTACCGTTCCCATTGTGTTTATGTATGCTAGTATTATACACAATACACAGTGTTGTTAGGTATATGCATAGTACTAATCACAGTACTTATATACAAGTATTTGATTTGGTAGCATGGATGATCCACATATATGCATTTTGTAGTAAACAAGTCGACCAAGTAACAGATTATCAGATCAATTCCCCTCTCAAGGCTCAGGTCCTAATCGCCTTCTTCTGGTAGTCAGACATTACATATAAATGGCCTTAAAATACTGGTACAGAATATTGTGATGAAATGAAGTAACATCTTGTAAGAGCTATGCATGATTGGAGGAATTTAATAATGGTGATGTCAAAATTAATTGAAAAGAACTAGTTGTAGTAGGTCTTCTCAACTTATTCTTATAAGAACATTTAAAATATATGAATATATACTAAATATATAATGGGTGAGTACATTTACTACAAAGCAATTTATATTCTAATGGACTGGAAGATATACTGGGAATGAGAGCAAATAATTTGGAGGATTTCTGAAAGAAGGAAGGAAAGGATTTGAGGATTTTGAAATAAAATGTATTTAAGTAGAACAACTTAATAGATAATTTCTATTTATGTCTAAATGTAAAGCAGATGAAAAAGGGAAAATGTGTAATTAAGATGATCATAAATGAAGGAGCAGGATAAGCCTGGATGAGAACAGACATGAAAGTTGAAAGGAAAACAAAGATTTTATTCAGGGTCACCATCTGTAGCTTGGAGGAAGAGAACTAGATATTATAATATTAAAATCTGATAGTACTACAGGTAGAGAAACACAACAGATAAATTGTTTAAAATGGACAGAGTAATTGCAGTAAAAGAAATGCTTAGCAAAGACTGAAATTAGGAATCAGTTTTGTGCAAGGTTAAAAGTACATGGAAACGAATACTGAACAGGAATAATGGTTGAGCACAGGATCAAGAACTGTTATTCAGAGAGAAATATATACAGGTAGGCTTTGTATAGCTTATTTGAATTATGGCAAATAACTTATAACTTGTGACAATAGTAATTACCACGAGTATTATTGTTCTTCTCATTATTATTCATATCATAATTATCGTTATTATTTACTAACCAGTTCAGCTGAGTACATTACAAATTGGAGAGCATCCTTGCCATAATGTTTGAAGGCCTTAGCTTCAGCAAGAGTGTGCTGAGTAAGACGTCTTTGTAACTTGCGAGAGAAACGATCCACACGATGGATTGTCTTGAGTGCTTTATTGTTATTCCCACTCAAGTTATTTGTCTCTGTAATTAGAAGCAAATGACCCATAACTATTATTGACAAGTAAACCTTTAATACTAGAACAATTAAGTTTCAGCAATCATTTAAAAAACCAATTAAAATTTAGATAATCATTGCAAATATACTTCACAAAACATAAAAGCATAACATTAAAATCAAAGAAATTGAAGCAGTATGTAATTAATCTCTGGTGTTTGCAAGTTACAGTGCATGATGTCCTCATGGGAAATCTATAGAGTATATGGGTTGCATGTTTGAAGAGAGATACAAGTAAATAATATTTTTTAGAAAACTTTTTTGTATTACAGCATACGGATAAACATTACAAAGTGCATACAAAGAAAGCAGTAGGTATTAAATTAACAATTTAACAGTGATGTTTGCTTATATCTGAACACATGTATGAAGTTCACAAAGATTTATATAATTGTTTCAATGATGATGATAGTAATAATGCATTTAGTGTCAATAGACTGGAATACAGTTTCTGACATTCTCGAATTTACACTTGCATATTTACTTATAATTATTAAAATTCATCCATAAACATTCTTAAGCCTGTTCTTAAGAAAGATTTACAAATACAATTTGTTTAACATACACAATTTCTTATTTATCAAATAGCTCTTAAGCCTATTCTTAAAAGTATGTAGATACTATATTAGGTTGCCTTAATAAATATGCTAGCTTACTGTATAAAAATAGCACCATTGTACTAGGTTCTATGTAGCTGATAGCAATATATTATTCTAATTGCTTGCTTCTCTCATTTCAAAACCCTTTCCATATTTGATTTTTCTGCACCCCCAGATATATATCCCATATAGAAGATGAGAAAATATGACATCATAACACATCATTTTCAATTCAGTTTCTTCTAGATGATTAGAGAAGCGCTTGAGTAGAAACAATGATTTGCTGATTTTCCTGAAAGTGTTTCAATGGTTTGCATCATCGTGTTATTTACTTCCTTAGCTGCAGTACTCCAATATACAGTGCTTTTGTTGTTAAATTTTCCCATTTAAGGTATATCTTTATACCAATAAGATACAAGCAAATTAAATATTTAATAAAACCCTAATCCCACGTGCTTTTAGCTTATTCAGTAAAATACAATGATCTATACAGCTGAATCCATTGTGAGGTCAAAGAATAGTGTTTCAGATTTTTCTTTATTTTCTAAGTGCTTTATTATATTACATGGTTCTCCATAATTGCAGAGAGTGTTGAGAAATGCTCATGTTGTGAATTCATAATGGTAATATCTTTTTCAAAGAAGTGATTGTAATATAACCCTTTCAAAATTGCTGGCTAGTTGTGAAGTTAATGTAATTGGCCTGTAGTTGTTAATATGGATATCACGTTTTTATGTACAAGACTGAAAGTAGATATTTTTAGACAATCTAGAAAGTTCCCTCTTGATACAGAGAATTTAATGAGATACCCAAAGGACTTGCAAGAACATGTTTGCCCTGCTTTAGAATTAGTGTATTACCTTCATCCCAGCCACTAGAGTTTTGTTTGGTAACTTAGTTATATTAGTTATTTCAATTATCATCACAGAATTGATAAAAAGAGATGAATGTATATTCTTAAAGCAAAAATTGGATACAGGAATTAGTTATTTGACTGGGTTGCAACATTTAGAAAAAATATGCTTGTGGTCACACAATTTAATAGGATTATTTATCACTGAGCCATTTATGTTCCTTTTGAGCTGGACTTGCTTTGCCTAACTTCATTGACTATACCCCAAATTGAGGAGCACTTTTTCAAAACTCATAGATGAAAAATTTTATGAAATTGAGTTATATATAGCATCGGCATAATTTTCACCTTCTGCATCGTTCTGTGAAATCAGATTTTGCAAAATTTGATTCATGTCCTACGTAGAAGGTAGGGAATATTAGCAGTTTGTTTCAAAACTCAATAGATACACTTGCTCAGTTAAAGCAAAAGTCTATAGATGCAATTTTATGATTTTATGATCCAGTGTGTAGCAACCTCAATTCTATGAAACACATGTTGGCATTGACTGCCATCTCACTGTTGCAATTCTTGGAATTCTCAATCATTTCTGCAAGCTTTGTACACTGCAATAACTGCGAACTCAGGTTGTGCGCTTGGATTTCACATTCATTTCTGAAAGCTTTGTTATACTTACATGGAATTTTTATTCTTAGTTGAGACACTGCACTATACTATACTATACACAATGGACAGGAGCTCAGATTGTGAAACTGTACCAGTTGTAGAATGTACGGAAAGTAGGAATTGCAAAAACTAGGAAAGGAAATAAAAATGCAAGTCAAGGAAAGCTCATACGCCAATTTCATGTTCACATAGTCTCGAGTGTACTCCACGAAACCCTAAAAGTAAAGGGCATAAGCACTGTGATGTAGCTGATTTGACTTATAATGATATAAGTGGATTTCGCTAGCATCTTTCTGTGCTCAACAAAATAGATCAAGGTAAATTCCTTATGAAATGCATGAGTATTACATCTCCTAATCACAGAATGGTGAAGAAAGAAGCTGCAAATAGAAAGCAGACTGTTAGCATTAAATGCAGTGTGAGAACTAATGATGACCGAGTATTGTCAGTATGTGCTGCAAGCTTCCAAGGACTCAAAAGATAGATTATCTCTTCTGGCTAGAAAATTTCACTTATCTGGGAATGCGCCAAAGGAAACCAGAGGAGGTGCCAGAACAGAAATATTACAGAAGGGCATTTCTGCTGCTATGGAAGTACAGATGTAGAGAAAGCCATTATGAAAGAACAAAATCAAGGAGAGGATATTTACCTCCAGAACTTAATATCAGCGCCAAAGGAAACCAGAGGAGGTGCCAGAACAGAAATATTACAGAAGGGCATTTCTGCTGCTATAGAAGTACAGATGTAGAGAAAGCCATTATGAAAGAACAAAATCAAGGAGAGGATATTTACCTCCAGAACTTAATATCAGCGCCAAAGGAAACCATAGGAGGTGCCAGAACAGAAATATTACAGAAGGGCATTTCTGCTGCTATAGAAGTACAGATGTAGAGAAAGCCATTATGAAAGAACAAAATCAAGGAGAGGATATTTACCTCCAGAACTTAATATCAGAAAAATGTGGACCATCTTTTGCAACGAAAGAAGATTAGGAAATCTACCAGTCTACTCATTGTCAAAATATAAATACATATTTTACAACTTCTTCAATCTTTCATTCCGTACAGCACACACTGATGCATGCGCAACCTGCAAAATGGGATTGATGAAAACTAAGACAGATGCAGATGTGGAAAAGAAAAACGAACTAAGAACCATGTACAGACTGCACAAGCTGCGTTCAAAAAGGTTTTATCAGCTATTGAAAGAGGAAAACACCGAGGCAATCACTATTTGTTTTGATACGTAGCAGAATCAACCACTGCCTAAACTTTCTGTTAGTGAGCTTACTAAATCACCCTCTGAAAAATAACACACCAAAAGCTCAATTATCAGGCATTTACCAAATGAGCTGCCAGGATTGTAACAAAATATACATTGGGAAGACTAAAAGGAATCTAGGAACGAGAATGAAAGAACACTCCAGAAATATCAAATTCAAACATATGGACAAGTCTGCCGTAGCACATCACTTTTGGTCTGAGAATCACAACATAAAGCAAGAAATAGAATTGATCAAACAGGAAAAGAAACTGCTAGAACTGCAGATTTGGGAAAACATTATTTATTACAAAGAAACAGAACCTCTTGATGAATTTTGAAATTCCCAATGTAGATGACGTCATCAAACTTACCAGAGTATCGGATGGCAGCACAACACCAAGCCAGATGCAGACACTGGCTGCACCATCAGTCAACCACAGAACTGAGGATAGGGAAGAAGTTCCCAGAAACTAGTCTTCATTAAAAAACTTGTAAGTGGAGAAAAGCGTATACAAGGTTGACTTATTTGCCTAATTTTAGTAACAATGGCACTCCACTTTCTGAAATATTTCTTTTTATTCTATATAATAAATGTTAAAGTTTACCTATTCATATTGTTTGAAATTTCTTTGTATGTAGTCAATATGTTTGTTATATAAATAAAACAAAATATTATATCATTATTGTGAATGTAGCACCTAAGTTTATACCTAATAAAATAATCCTTATAAACATTGGTTTATATAGTACATGTATAATAATATATGTTGGTTGTATAATACATTATGTATTGTCACCCAATTATCGGGAAGCACAACAAACGACAGCTGAGTAAGGGATCAGAGGCCGCGCCACGCCCACCTCATTAGTCTCTGTCACTAACTGAGGGGGATGATTAGGGAAATGTCATTTGTCGCTGGCCGCCTCTTTTCCCCCTCCCACTGCCATCTGGAACCTTCGTGTGGATTCACGGAAACCAGAGACTTCTAGAAGACTGTGACATTCCTATAAAAAGGGCTGCAGTGAGTGAATCGAGTCAGTCAGTCAGTTCTTGGCCTAAGAATGCAGTGCTAGTGTACGACGAGAAGACTGTGTGAGTGCATCGGAGGATTGTACGTAATTACGAGTGCAAGTGAAATTGTAACGGACAAACTGGTGAATCGTAATTGTGTGCATTACGTAATTCTGTGTAATTGGCAAGAGTTTAACTGTAAGTCGGTGGAAATAATAAACATTTTTGAGTGGTGTAATTGGACTTTTCATTTCACGAACCCACAAAGTTACACTGGTGTCAGAAGTGGGATGACAACTTCACCGAACATTACAACCATGGACGCGGCATTGGAAAAGATTTTGAAGATGATGGAAATGAAGGCGGAACTGGCAGAAATAAAGACGGCCAGCGACAACATCACCGAGAAAATGGAAAAGAAGTTGGAGACGGCAAATAACAACCTGGCCGCAGAGTTGAAACAAATGAAGACGTCCAACGACAACATCACCGAGAAGATGGAAGAAATGAAGGCCGAATTAACAGCGAAGACAGAAACGGCAAACAACAACTTGGCCATGACAATGACCGCAAAGATGGCCGAACTGACCACGGAAATGAAGGTGGCGAACGAGGCTCTCGGCGCCAAATTTGAAGAACAATTGGCCGGCGTGAGGGATAACGTGACGGAGCTGGGCAAGCGGATGGGCCAAGTGGACGAGCGCGTCGAGGACCTGGCGAACCGCTTCAATGACCTAGAGGAAAAGGCCGACAATAACGCCAAGTCCCTGAACGCCATGGTTGAAGACGTCGAAGACCTCGCGAACCGCGTAAACAACCTGGAGGGAAAGGCCGACAGCAGCGTCATGTCCCTGAACGCCATGGTGGAGGACGTCGTCGGCAGGAGACTGAAGGATTTGAAGGCCGACGCACCGGAACGCGACACTACATCGACGCGCGTCAAACCTCCGAAATATGACGGCGCGTCAACATTTGAGGTCTTCCGCCGCCAGTTCGTTACAGTGGCCAAGCACAACAGATGGTCACCGGAGGAGGAAGCCACACAGTTAATAGCCAGCCTCCAGGGACTAGCCGCGGAAGTCCTAAATGCGGTGCAGACAACGGCGGCGCCCAAGGACATCTGGGAGGCCCCGGAGAATCGTTTCGGGAACCACCGCTTAGCCGCAGCATACCGCAGCCAGCTAAAGGCAAGGTCACAGCAGCCGGGGGAGACGCTGCAGGAGTTCGCCATAGCGATTGAGCAGGTGGCTAGCAAGGCCTTGGTTGACCTGCCACTGGAGTTCGTATCCCGGGAAGCCGCCTACAACTTTGTCGACGGGGTACGGGACACGGAGATTCGTCAGCGCCTAATGCTCGGCGATTATAAAACCATCCACGAGGCGCTGACAAGGGCATTAAGGATGGAGGCGGCCGAGGTAACATCTATCCCGACGTCGAGAACGAGGAGTGTCCGCTACACCGGAGACAGAAGACCAGCCGAGGGACGCCGGCGAACACCTAGTGGCCTGTGTTGGGTGTGTGGACAGCCCGCACACCTGCAGAGAGACTGCCCACACCAGGAAGGGCAGCTGGAAGAACGAGTAAGGCCCGGCGTGGAAAGGGGCACGTCGGCGCCATTACCACCATCCCCTCAAGTGACACTGGGCGCCGTCAGCCGGCGTATGGATGACAGCTTCATCGCGGACGGTTGGGTGAGAGGGAAGCCGTACCGCGTGCTGGTGGACACTGGGGCAGCCGTGACCATCATCAGACCTGGCGTGGCGAAGGGTTTGCCGACGAGGAAGCCAAGCCGACCATACGAGCTTGTCACGGCATCGGGCGACACCTTGCCTGTGGAGGAGGCCCTGCTGGAGATGACCTTGGGGCGGAGTGCCGTACGTCTGTGGGTGTTCGTCGCGAGTGTGGCTGAGGAGGTGATTCTGGGACTGGATGCCCTCAGGAGCCACGAGGCGACGGTCGAAGTCGGCAGGAAGGTCCTGCGGCTCAACGGAGAAGAGGTTATACTCCGTCAACCCGAAGAGCGCCTTGGAATCTGCAGGGTCGTCTTGAACGAAGACGTGGTTGTCCCCGCGAGGAGCGAGGTGATGGTGACGGCGCGACCAGAAGGCCAGACAGCAGGTTGGGTCCAGAGGCTGCAGGAGTACGACTTCACCTCGGAACATCGTAGAGAGAAGAGCCACGGTAACGCTGACGCCATGTCCCGAAGACCCTGTTCAGAAGAGTGCGGCCAGTACACAAAAGTGGAGGAGAAGGAGCGTGCCGCAGCAGTCCAAATAGTCACGGCAGTGCCTGCAGATGGCTGGGATAGCGCAGGCCTGAGGAGGGAGCAGCTGGCGGACGCAGACTTGGGGCCACTCTTGAGGGAAGTGGAGGCAGGGACAAGACCAACCTGCGAGGACATCGCACCGAGGAGCGCCACCTACAAGTCGTACTGGGCCCAATGGGACTCGGTGAAGACCAGAGAGGGCGTGCTGTTCCGGGTATGGGAGTCACCCGATGGGAAGACGCAGAGAGAACAGTTGGTACTTCCCCGGAGTAAGGTCCCGGAAGTCCTGAAGGAAGTGCACGCCGGTACTTCAGGAGGACACCTGGGAGCGAACCGAACGATTCGCAAACTACGGCAGCGCTACTACTGGCTGAGACTCCGAGCAGATGCTGAGAGATGGTGCCGTCAGTGTCACGTGTGCGCGGCGAGCTGTGGCCCCCAGACTAGGAGCCGGGGTCGCATGCAGCAGTACAACGTCGGAGCGCCATTCGAACGGATCGCCGTTGACATTGCTGGTCCGTTCCCAGTTTCCGACCGAGGCAACAAGTACCTAATGGTGATTGTGGACTACTTCACCAAGTGGCCGGAGGTGTATGCCATCCCAAACCAAGAGGCAAAGACAATCACAGACTGCCTCGTGGAGCAAGTGTTCTGTCGATTTGGGGTGCCGTTGGAGCTACACAGTGACCAGAGTACCAACTTTAAGTCCAACCTAATGAAGGAGGCGCTACAAAGGCTTGGGGTGAACAAGACCCGCACGATGCCTCTACATCCCCAGTCGGATGGCATGGTCGAAAGGTACATCAAGACCTTAGAGGAACACCTGAGGAAGGTCGTGGCCAGCCATCAGCGAGGCTGGGACGTCATGGTACCACTGTTCTTGCTGGCCTACGGCTCGTCTACACACGACACAACTGGGATGACGCCAGCTAGCTTAATGTTCGGCCGAGAGTTACGCCTCCCTTGTGACCTGGCTTTTGGAAGCCCTCCGGAGGCGAAGCAGCCGGTGACCGAGTATGTGGAGGACCTGGTGGACCACCTCCACGACATGCACGAGATGGCTCGCCAGAACATCCAGAAGGCGAGCGACCGCATGAAGACCAGGTATGACAGACGAGCCAACAGCCAAGGGTTCCAGCAAGGTGACCTGGTCTGGTTGTACCGTCCTACCCGGACCAAGGGACGCTGCCCGAAGCTCCAGCAGCCATGGCAAGGACCGTACCGGGTGGTGAAGAGAATTAACGACGTTTTCTACCGCATCCAGAAGATTCCCGAGGGAAGATGGTGGTACACCTGGATCGTCTAGCCCGCTATGATGGTACTGTTCGGGACGACCAGCTTTGAGGAGGGATTAGTGTCACCCAATTATCGGGAAGCACAACAAACGACAGCTGAGTAAGGGATCAGAGGCCGCGCCATGCCCACCTCATTAGTCTCTGTCACTAACTGAGGGGGATGATTAGGGAAATGTCATTTGTTGCTGGCCGCCTCTTTTCCCCCCTCCCACTGCCATCTGGAACCTTCGCGTGGATTCACGGAAACCAGAGACTTCTAGAAGACTGTGATATTCCTATAAAAAGGGCTGCAGTGAGTGAATCGATTCAGTCAGTCAGTTCTTGGCGTAAGAATGCAATGCTAGTGTACGATGAGAAGATTGTGAGTGCATCGGAGGATTTTACGTAATTGCGAGTGCAAGTGAAATTGTAACGGACGAACTGGTGAATCGTAATTGTGTGCATTACATAATTCTGTGTAATTGGCAAGAGTTTAACTGTAAGTCGGTGGAAATAAAGAACATTTTTGAGTGGTGCAATTGGACTTTTCATTTCACGAACCACAAAGTCACAGTATTATGAAAAGGTGAAAATAAATAAGAATTAATAAATACATGAATAAAAAGTAACAAAAACAATAAATGACAAAAATAATGAAACTTCATGCGTGAATTTCTTGCTCCCACAGAAAAGTTAATCAGCATCTATCGGTTTTTGAAAAAACTCTGCATTTTCAAACCTCAAATTTACACTAGTTAAACTATTCTATTTGTTTCTTTTCACACCCACTGAGACAGGTTTAGGAAAGAGAACTGAATGATTAATATATTTGCTATGCTAACCAATTAGTATTGCCAATAAATAGAAAAAAATGTTTTTCTCGGAAATGCATTTTGTGCATTTATCAACTTTTGAAAGCATGCTCTTCAATTGTTTTACACACGCTCCCTTATTTGCTCATTTTGTTATTTTATATACACTAACTTTGAGATTATTGAGAGTTACTGAATAATAGTTTTTTGACTGCTTATACTTATTTTTGTAGTGCTCATTTCCTTTTGTTTTATACAGTTCATTAAACTGCTTTTTCTCATATTTTCACTAAATAGTTTCTGCATGAAATTTAATTTTTGCATTTTTGTTCTATGTAGCACTTTCACTGTTATAGGACAACAGGTATCCAAATGCATTCTGAAGATGCAATCTATCCCACTTTTCATTCATACTGTCACGAATCCATTATTTACGATAGTGCGCCGCATAGAGATAAAGGGACAGATGATGCCAATCGAAGGTAAACAGCTTGCCTAAGCAGATAAATATAGCATGGAGATAAAGATCTGGGAAATAAATAAAGAGATAAATGAAACATTCTAGTGACATCTTGATTGTCTTACAGAACATTCAGTTTCTTGTTTGTTCCAGAAATATCTAGTAACATGAGTCGTGGTATATATAAGGAAGCTGCAACTCGCCAAGGGAGTTGCAAACACAGTTGTAAAGGTAGTCATAAACAGTAGTAGAAAACAGAGTCGTAATGAGAGAGTGTAATCACAACTGAATTTTGTGAACGCTTTTGTTTGTGGATGGCAACCTTGGAACATTGTAATTGTGTGTGTGACATAATGCTACTACTGTAAGTGCATTTCTACGGAAATAAAGAACATTTGAAATTTCTACAACTTGGACTTTTAATTCAACAAACCCACAAGGTCACGATACTATTAGCTGAGTATACTGTGTCCTAAGTCTCTTCATTTAGTTTTCCAATTAACTGAGTAATGCAATTTCTATTTATTAACAGAATGTTTTCAATTCCATTTGGTTTTCATTTCCACTTATTCCTATGAAGTTAGTACACTGGATGTAATGATCTGAGATATAAGCATCAATATTACAAGATTTAATCTTAACCTTATTTACATTAGATGCAACTTGATCAATGTTGCAGGATGATAATCCAGTTTTCACTGCACATTTTACCACTACACATGTAGTACAAATCCTCTGGTTATGTTTTTCACTGCACTCTGATCTTCATGTATTCAGAGCTTGAACTTCATTAACATCTTCCACTCCATTAGCATTTCAAATCTATTTCTTCTGACAAAATTTTGTGTTTCTTGTACTATGTAGTGTATGCCACAATCTTCCTTTACAGGCACCTAATTGGTGTCCTATTGTCAACTGTGATAACATTGTTTTGTAGTTACCGTTTTGGAATCCTTCAGTAGCTCTCTGTTGATTTTGCTTTCCAAAGCTGTATTTTCATCCTCAAGGGTTAATTCACTATCTGGAGATCCTTATTTAACATAATGATTACAACATGTAGCAATACTATTGTTTCATTATTTCGTAGCATCCTATCTGCAAAGTCTGTAGAGTTTGAACCTCAATTCCTCTGGCAGAATTTATTTAGATGTCCCCTTCATTTTCTCCTGTAGTATAGTGCTATTGAGCCTCTCTGATGAACGGAATTCCCTACTGATACTGATATTTTCACATAGCATCATCTTAAAACCAAATAAAATCAATTAAAGAGATGGGGTCTTCAATAGTAATAATTGTCTTCACATCTAACCTTCTGTAATTTCATGGTTAAAATGAATCAAATATCAAAGAAGAATCTGATCATGATCTATGCGATGGGTTCATGGACTATGAAAGTAAAATTCAATGGTCACTCAAGGTATGGAAGGCTGAAGTTGGAGTAGCTAGCATACAAACAACTGAGATCATTATAGCCCATTCTGACAACTCCGAGGTAGATCTGACCAGTTCTTATCTAACCTTAGATGAACAAAATATTTGAATACCTGAAACAGTTAAGAAGCAAATTTTGGGCAACAGAACGAAAATAACTGTAGCGGGTTCTAAAAGGTGAGGCAGGGAGTTGTAGCGGACATTTTATATTGTTCTTGTGGCATCTGCTAGCATGTGTTTTGGTGTGATGGTTTGGATGCAACATTCAAGATATCCATAGAGTAAAAAGTTACCTGACAGGCTACATAAGGAGCTCTTACTGATAAAATACTATTGCTTGCATTAACTTTCTTTTAAACAAACGACTAGCAGAGACTACATTCTTGCTATGCTAAACAAATGAGCAGCAGTGTAATATTAAACTTCTTCTGCAAGAAACATTCGTAGAGGATAGACGTACATAAGTTTTACTCTGCAAGTGTGCAGAAAAAGAATAACAAATGAATGCCTCTGTGTGATGCATAATCGACGCATCAATAGCTAGTGTGTTTATTATATTTATAATTATTATTTTGCATCATTAGCTACAGAAGAAAAGGGAGTTGTCGATAATCTTCAAGATTTTGTAAGACCAAGCATCAAATTGTATATGTGGAATAAAGTATTGAAAAGATAATAAATAAATAAAGATAATAAAGATGGAAAAGTTAATCAATCAGTAGCAGAATTGAATATTTCTCCGTTCCGATACATTGCCTGCCTCGGTAGCGTGGTGGTAGCGAGTCAGCCTCACGTTCAAGAGGTCCCGAGTTCGAATGTTGGTCAGGGTGAGTTACCTGGGTAAGGTTTTTTTCCAGGGTTTTCCCTTATCCTGAAAGACGAATGTCGGGTAACTCTAAGCTCTATGGACCCTGGACTCATTTGAGCATCATTTCACCCACTTCATTCACCGTCCGATATGACTTAACGTTGGAGGACGTAAAATTACAAAAAAAAGTTCCGATACCTCGACCCTGGGTGCAGAGATCATCGCTCGAGAGCAGACGTGGTGAACTTCAAGAATTCTGCAAGAACACCAAAGGTGAGAAATCCACTATCACCATCTACATCTGCAATAAACTGCTGCAGAGTTGAGGATACAGAGAAACAAGAGATATGTGGCAGTTTTGAGAATAAATGCCCATTGGAATTATAAAGAAAAATTGAAAGAAACTGAAGTAGGGAGAAATACATGGATAATTACAACAAATGGGAAGCATGAGTTATGCTTAAAAGAGAAATGGTGTACTATTTATTTAAAGATTAAAGTGTAACTTGACAGAAGGAAACATGTGGAACACCAGAGAACATTTACCATTGCCTAACTGGATGGGAAATGATTAAAAGGTGATGGGATAGTATTTTTTTTTTAATTTACATCCTCCAACATTAAGTCATATCGGACGATGAATGAAATGGGTGAAATGATGCTCAAATGATCCCGGGATTCATGGAGCTTAGAGTTACCTTTCATGATAAGGGAAAACCCTGGAAAAAGCCTTATCCAGGTAACTCACCCTGACCGAGATTCGAACTCGGGACCTCTTGAACGTGAGCAGACACGCTACTATCTATGCAACCGAGGCGGGGGGATAGTATTTGAAATAACAAATGGAATAAATGTTCAAAAGGTATAACAGTAATTCAAATGTTAGTGAACAACAGAGAAGAAATTAATAGAATGGTGAACTTTTTAGGGAGAGTAAGGAATATATGAATAAGCAGCTCAAAGATGGAGCAGAGCAAGAGAAAGAAGACAATCAAAATAATGATAGTAATTAGTTGCAGAGGCTCTACATCATACATACAACCAGGGGGTTAAAGTATAAGGAACCTGATTTACATAGTGTTAGACTCTTAATGTAAATCAATTAGCAAGGATGTATTTTATGTAAGAAGAAAAATACTAAATACTAAGATATAACTTGCAGAGTACCTAATATGAAAATGATTTGATACATGAATTAACAAAGAACATTTTTTTGTTGTTGAATTAATATTTATTTTCAGTGTGCATTTGTAACAACTATTTAATAGTATTACTTTGTTTTTCAATAACTTATATTTTGTCTTTCAATTGTATCCGTAGTTTGTTTACTTTTTAATATCTCGTAAAAAAATTAGCATATACAAGAAAACGTTTAGCTATAAATAACAAATGGTTTAAATAAAAATTGTAAATTAAAGTTATGTGTGATTGGAGGAATTTAGTAACAGTGATGTCAAAATTAATCATAAAAACTATTTGTAGTCAGTTTATTGACACTCGTCACTTACTCTTTTAAGTTATCGAGGGACTAGTTTCAAAAGATTTTGCCTCCATTTTCAACCTCTCTCCAACATGGGAGAGAGGTTGAAAATGGAAGCAAAAGGCTTTCGAAACTAGTCCCTGATAATATGAAAAAGTGATGAGTGTCAATAAACCGACCACAAATAGTTTTTACGATTGGAATACAAGGTTTAACGTTCTTTGGACAAAATGTTTCAGAAAAAAAATTTGAAACCACGTAATTCAAAAAACCAACATATTGAATGCAATTAAATACTAAATATCTTATGCCTGAGCCAGATGCGCATTAAGTATGTCAGAAAAAGCTTTTTCAACATAATTTCTCTACCCTCAGCACAAAGTAACAGTAAAGTAACTGCTTTTTTCAATTTTCTGAAAAATATTCAAAAACTTTTATAAAAAAACTCATCCATTTAAAATATCTGAATGGTAAATAAAAGGTTGATTCTATTTTACGACTAACCTGTGAAATCCTTTTGATTTTATTGAAATTTGTATAACTGAGAAATCATAAATGAGAGAAACAAACTTAATGCAGGATAATTTCAGATCTCATAAATACATTTTATGACAGATTAACAATTTTTTAAATATTCATTGTTATTTTATAATTTTCTTTTATGCAAGTGTTAAAAACAGTGTTGTAATAAATTAAATTTAAGAGTGAGTCGATTAATGACACTAAAAAAAAATAATATTAAAAAGTAAGTGTTGTTTAGTGTCATTAATCGACTCACTCTTAAATTTAATTCATTGTTATGTTTTTTAAGTTTACCAAGATTGAACTGCAACAGAGTTTCAATAAAAATGTGTTTCAGAACATACAATTCTTTCAATTGCCACAGTTTACGCTGATTCATTAGTAACAGCAACAAAACAGGATTTTCTATGCAAAGTGGTTGTGTTCTGTTTTACATATTATTGTGCATACAAAAAGCTTCTTATTGCAACAATTTCTCAGCAAATATTTACTTATCATGATTAATATAATACAAATAGAAGAATAGCTTTTTACATGAATTATAAGGGATTATGGAATATGAAATTAGGTACATAGAATCATGCAAATGTGACACATACAATGTTTTTATTTTCTTTAAAATTGTATTAAGTTTAAAGTGCATTAGACACAAAAACCTAATGGTTGTTGAAAATAAAGGGACAATTACATCAAAAATACCTCACCACTGAAAGTGAGTTCAAGATGCCAGTTGAAGTTATACTATTTTTCCATCTATAAAAATGACATATACAACTTGCACCATCTATATAGCTAGCTCATAGAATATAATGCTGATGTCATCTTAAGAGTACATAATAACACCATATAAGATACATTTATCCCAAAGAATTCATCAACATGCCTTTATACTATTATGGTCTAGTCAAAAAAACAGATCAAGTCGGAGAAGATTCTCATGCGATAAATGAATACTGTTCATTTAGCTACGAGCGAGTTAGCATGTCATTAGCACAAACCTTTGTTTTCCTCTGGTGGGCCCCCAGTGATGTCTGGCAGATATTCATCAACATATTTGTCTGCTACATCCAGAGCACTCTCAAGACGATCAGCTGCAGACACTGCTTGATCCAAACCAAACTGCTTCACTGAATTAGCACGGCGGAGAACTGGTTGCAGTACTGTAGTGTTCATATATTCCTTGGTATTTTCCAACAGCTGTGAAAAGCAAAACTTTTATTTCAAATGGGGCCACTAAAAGATTTACAAATTTTATTTGTGTTGTCAGCAATTGTTCCGCTAATACAGTTGAAATTAACGATTTCTAGCTTTAATGTTTTACATTTAAAAGCAAAACAAATCCATTAAGGAAAACTATTAGGTTTTGCAACTTACACTCGGCAAAATTATTGTCATGGATATTACTTTCATTATACTTAATTGAATAAGCATATTCGAATTGCAATATTGAAGTATAGGGAATATCTTTTATCAGCAAAACAATTGTTCAATTTTTTCAAAGAATTCCATGTGGAATATTCTTGGTGCAGAGTACCACAGTCAAATAATTATGGGTACAGGGAGTGTGACAGACATTTTCATATAAAGAATCCAGAGTCGCTACCACGGGTCGCTACTTACTGAGTTATTGCATTTATAGTCCCACTGGCCTCAGAAAAGAATCTGATATAAATAAAAGCACACTGGAAGATATGGGAATTATCTGCAAATTATAATGTAGTTCCACAAGAGTATGTTGTGCACTTCTAAAACTGACAGAATTGTAGATGGTATTTTAAAGTCAGACAGACACCTCTTATTTACTTTTATATTGAACTCATTTCAGAAGAAACACACACGTGAATGCCCCTCCATTTTAATATTATAAATGTGCTCAGTACGTGAATTTGATGGTTGCAACATAGTTGAAATGGCTAAACCTGACTACTTGCCACAGAATTATAACTGTGATAAAGTGAAATGAGAGTCTTTAAACTACCTTAGAAAAAAGAGCAGCTCCAGGAATAGTGCCTTAAATTACTTGCATACTCCTAATACAGTCGTGGTTACTATTGTTTGAGACGCAGTGAAATGGTTTGCCCAACAACAGAAAACCACAGAAGCTGACAGAAGTCACTATAAGTTGTTAGTTTGCTATACTATTATGTTACTATTCTATGGAATAGCGCACGTCTTTCTCCACCATGACCCACGACTTTAGTGGTGAGAAGTGCGTTGAAAGGGGAGGAAAGATGTGTGCCAGTTAATTGCTGGCATGCTTATCGTTGGCAGCATGTGCCAATCAGTAGTACCAATTGTACTCACACAAAGATTCATATGCTATATTGAGAAATGACATATAAGCCACTTATCAATAAGTGTAAAGGTGTGCAATGTAACACTTAGCAGAAAATTGCTTCTTTATTTCACATTCATTTCCCCTTGTTTACACTTTAAATTAATTTTTGTTTTCCAATGTCATTGCATTGGACAGCAGATGATTAAAAGAAAAGTTTGCTTCTGTTGGAAACACTTAAGACTCCTGAATGGGTTCTGTGCTACGTATGGCGATGAACGAAGTGTAGTGCATGTGTTATTGGAAATTCCTGTTCTATAATTAAGTACCTTTTATATTTTGTTTAAATGGGATCTTTTAATTAATTCTTCCTTTTCTGAGTTAAGAAATAAATCAAGTCCTCGGAGAACTAAGCTATAGAAGTTGGGTGCTTGATGAGTAAAATATATGTATAGGTGCATGTAAGTTAAATAATGATGTCATGGAAATAAGTATTGAAGAAAATGAGAAATTAGTTGGTAATAAAGGCTATATAAGACGATAGTGGAAGTCTTTGGATCAGAGATTTGGGGAGGTGATGAAGAATGGAGGATGGTAGATAACATACATATTTCATCTTGCAATCATATCCTGGGATTACCTATAATATTCCCAAATGGTAGAACTGGGAAGAATGAGTAGTAATGGTATGATAGTAGAAAGGCTACTGAAATACTGGTACAGAATAAGAGCATTGGAGGAGAATTCTAAGACAATGTTTAATAATGCAAGAGAAAACTGGAGCTGAGAGGAACTGGACACAGGATTTGAAGATAATTCTGCAGAAAATAGGAATGGCTAACATATAGGAAAGAGAGACAGGCAAATCTGAGATTTTTGGAAAGAAGTAAGAAATAGAGTACATGATATGGAGAAGCAAGAAATATTTCAAAGTCTTAAGACACAAAAAAATATTATTATATAACCAAATGAAGAGAGACTGGGATAGAGAAAAATAATGTTGATATCTATAATAGGCTAGGGAGAGAAGGTTGGGCATGGGCTAGACTGAGTGTACATAAAAGAAGGGGAGTTACAAAAGGAACGAATCTAGATAAACGTCCTTTCTGTGGGAGAGAAGATATGGGATTACATTATTAGAAGATGAAGAAACAAGGTTGTTGAGAAAGCAGTACATACCTAAAAATGGGAGAAAAAATATAGCAATTATAAAAATAAAGATAATGAAATTAAAGAAAGAATGAGATATAAATTTATCAGGGAAATTTATGGAAAAAGCATGCAAAAAATGGCTTAAAAATGAATAAAACAGTATTATGATTTAAGTTAAGCTCCACCATACATAAACAACCATGGAGTTAAAATATATGATGCATTCAAAGATAAAGTAGCAGCACAAAATAAATATATAAGCAAATTTAAAGATTAGAGAGAGAGAGCGAGAGAAAGAGAGAGAGAGAACCACACACACATGCGCGCATGAACACGCATATGATTAGTCTTGCTGTGTGTGAGATAGGTATAAAAATATCATGAAGTCAAAGTTTTAAACTCCAACTTGGCTTTAAGGTGATGCATCTGTGAAATTTGAAAATTCTATATTATGCATGCCATCTGGCTGAACAATTAGAGTAATAATTCTGCAAAATTTACAGAAATATTAATTTTATCTTATGCAAATTCACTGCACTGAGCAAAATGAGGTACACAATGCATTTTAGTTAAATTATGGAAATTAATCATTTCTTCACACTAGTCGTATATAGGCTAAGGTTTTTGATAGATAGAGTCAACATGAAAAATTCAATGCCATGGCTGGAATTTGAACCACGGATCTCCTGGTTTCCATCCAGTCGCTCTAATCCATTGAGATACCATGGCCAACCTGCTGTGATGACATTAAATTCTCCATTTGACTCGTATATTTCTCCGTCTATACACAACACATTTTTAATTTTTTCCCCCTGATTCTTCCACTGTTTATAGTTAACATACAAAGTGATCTGTCATATTAGAATGTTTATTAACCTTCAGCTGTCTAAGAAAAACATTTTTCCCTATGCATAATTCATTACTTTGTGAAATATTTAGTTTTTGTCATTTTATTTATTTTTTTGATAAAAACTAAAGCATGTTTTTGAAAAAGTAATATGACCATTCCATTTAATGGGCTTTTAAGTTATAATAAAAATTTAACATAAATGCATAAACATTTCATTATGTGCCTTCTTTTCCATGTTAAAATGTTGAGAAAGAAGTTTGCAAGAAAACAGAGTTTAAAGTTTCAGCATGCAAAATTTTAGTATTTCTGACCTTCAGATCTCTTAAAATTCACCAGCTCCATAAGATGGACTCTCATTCTTCTTCTTCTCCTCCTCTGCAGCAATCTTAGAGAGGCGTAGCTTCCTTCAAGAGGACTTTGAAGAATGTTGACCAGATTTCAAGTTTCTCTGCAGCCCACGTTGGTCCCTTACTTGAAACTGGGCTATAGTGAAGACTGTAAGCTTCTTTGCTGTGTTTTTCACCAGCCATGAATCCCATATTGAACTGACAGAATGCTTGTCACTCCAACATATAATTTTTTCTTTGAAAAAAAAAAATTCTTTGGGCATTTGAACCATATTATTCTGTTAAAAGCCTCATTGGTATTTTGAGTTTTCCCTCCACACATCTCTTCAACAGTTCATTTGCTCATCTCTGATGAGCAAAAGCAATGCTTTTGAATTACTTGGGTTGTCAGTGGCGTTTTTATTGTTGAATTATTATGTGGAGGAATCACCTCTCCTTTTGCAATAGCTCTGTTATAGAAACACTAAGAATTTGAACTTCTAGGGCATTTACGGTGTTGTGAATTATGGTCTGTAAAGCTACAATGATATATAGTTGCACATATTGCTGTTTGCATATGCTCTGCATTAGGACAATTTCCGTTGATAGCTTTCCTATAATAATTAGTTAATTTTACTATTCTATCTTCTTTCAAGATTCCAAACGTTTACCCACCAAAAGTGATTCCCTTTGTCTTCCATTCCTTCACCAAATTTCTTATTCCTGTTCAAACCTCTTAGCTATATGGTTCAAGCATTCTTCATTTTTTATCTCAGTATCATTATTCACCGCCAAATCCTATAGGTGCTTATATGTTTTGGAATATCCATCTGACAAAATTAATGTGTGTCACATTCTGCATGTACTCTTCCACAATATAGCTGCAGCTGTCATTTCCAAAGCACTTGGAGAACCACTATAGTTAGCTTCACAGTTTCCAGTTTGTTTATACTCTGTAACCCATTTCTGATAAGCATCACTTTTGAAGCCTAATGATTTTTGGTTAGCAGTTGGAATGCACAGTTGAGCAGATAATGAAAATGATGTACTGTCCAGCAACGCAAAGAAGGTCCCTGAAAGGTATGTGCTGCCTTACACAGTGGGACAAGGACAGTGAATGTGTGTGGCAGAGAATACCTGCTATACAAGGAGCAGAACCGTTAAACAAACATGCGCCCTATTCACTCTGTACTCTAAAACCGAGAAGATTCATTCACAAAAGTAGAAGCCGTCAGAATGTTTTTGAATGGTCTGTAACTGTACTGACATGGAGTGTCATAAACCTGTCCAGAGAGGGTGTGGGACCCTCTGTCAACCCCCCTGCATCTCAGGCCTCAGAGACTTACTCTCCTGTGGAGGACAGTACTCGCTTGATGTTCTAGCATTTCAGATGGCTGAGGTTCTTGTGAAGAGAAATGTTCAGGTTTCTGAATATTTTCTGTGTAATCAATTGCTCTGTGAAAAATCCAGAATAACCCAATAGGCCTACTTGTATCTCCATCTTTTTGCACCTAGGAATTTAGCTCTTGCCTTCTTTGTATTTTTCTTTCCAGTAGTTCTCTTGTCTGCCAGTCTATTCATGGTTAAGAGTTAAACAGGCTAAGACTAAAGAATCTAGATTTCAATGCTATTTTCTAGAGACACAACACTCTAAAATTCTGATTTTAGCACTATAAAAACATAAAAGCTCTTATTTGTAACGTACCACATTAGTTACCACATTTATTCACATTTTTCTTGATCTAAACAAAGTCAAAGCTAATGCAACTGTTGGCACTTCTGTATGTATCTTTCTGGTATGTCTCTTTCGTAACTTCCATTATTTCTTTTAGTGGATGTTTTGAAAGGTCTGAGATTAGTTTCATTATTACATGCAATATTTTGTCTCTGTGCAAGTAATTAATTATAAATGTTGTTTGCATGTTGGTTTTAGTGATAATCGGAATTTCGGTTGAAGTAAAACTCTTTGGTTGGCTGGTTATATAACGAATAATAATGCTTTTAGGTAGTAGCCTTTATATTGGAAGAACTTGCAGTGTTAAGTCCGAAGAAAAGAAGGGAGCGTTGATTTTTCTTTACTCTCTTTCAATTTATAATTACTACAGCGAAGAAATATGATAAAAGTCTATTATACTTAAACTGAATTGAAACCAAAAAGTATATTGAAGATGTTTATGAACATTTTTGTCTGTTTCATAGATCTTTAGAGAGGTGCCTTCAAATGCAGAGGCATTGAGCAATAAACAGTGCGCTTTTTCCCTGTATGTGGTGAGAAAACCATATGACGGGTAACGTCAGGTCCACAGCACAGGGGAATGCGCGGTTCGTTTCCGAAGTCGCAGGGTTCCATATTTGACACTAAAACCATGCAATGCTAAGACTTCCAGCCAGCTGGAACTGTAGAAGCACTATAGAGGAGAGTCTACTGAACAATTCAATATCAGCTGCATAACAGTGCTGCCACCTGTTGAGGAGTTTCATTCAACCCTCGTAGTAGTGATTTTTAATTCTCATTGAGAAATGCAGTCACAACCGAGGTTACAATAGCATAATTTTGAAAGAAAAAAGATAAAATGACATGTGCATTTCAGCTTAAATGTTTACTGAATCTAAAAACCATATTCCTAGGTCACATTTCTCAGTAACTGTCAGGTGTTTATCAAAGTATTTTTTGAAAATAAATAAAATAAAAAGAGAATTCTTATTTTTCTACAAGGGAATGGATTTTTAAACATTCAGCTTATGAGATTAAGTAACAAAAAGAAATACAACACAGAAGATATTCGTAAATACTTTACGATTATTTACCTCTATTACCATTTCGGATATTGGACTGAAGAACGAGTAAAGGCACTTACTGTGGTATCTGTACATTTCCAAACATATATGTTATTTTAATTCTCAGTGTACTCCTGTAGGACATTATTTTTCCCCCCTTTCTAAGGTCATGGAGGGTATGCTTCCCACTTGCTTTATCATGTTAGAATGGTCGCGGAAAGCCTGCTGACCACCTCCAGTGTATGCTGACATCTAGCAGAGCATGGGATAGCATAGTCACATGCTTTAAAACCAGGAAAAATTCAAAGACCATGGGAAAAAATCCTTTCTTATATCATTCATTGGTTTTAGTGTTTTGCTTCAGTTATAATACTTCAAAAGTGATAAAAGAATATGGTACATACGCAAAGCGTGCAATGTGTCGTTCTTTGCTTTAGAAAGTTCCATGGAAAGCAACAGATGGAAAAACTGCAGGATAGAGAAATATGGATGAATTCCATTTAGAGTCTTATCATTCCAATTTTGAAACCCATCAAGCAGGGGCGGCTTCTGAGGTAGTGCCGCTGTGCCATGGCACCATCTGTATGAAAGCGAAAGAAAGAGAAGTGTATAAGAATTGCGCAAAAGGAATTGTTTATTAGTAGTTGCTCCCTCGTTTGAATAGGCGCGATGAACGCCAGCGCTCTCTCTTGGTTGTTTTCCGTAGCTTGGTGCCGATTCTAGAACGGCACCGTCTACGCGCATAAACGCCTGTGTTAGGGCTAGGGGCTAAGATGTCTGCTTATACACGGCTCTTATGGAAGAAAGTCAGAGAAGGTAGTGCCGGAATTTCTCTGGCGCATAACTTACGCTTTGCCCGTTAGAGGGCAGTAAACCACGGGACTTCAGAGAACCACGATCCTGCCACCTAGCGAAAGACAATGGTAAGAATACATTTAGAGACAGTATTTCAACATGTGCATATTTCACAGCAGCAGTTTTGTTGGTAGAACATAAAACCCGCGCGTTGGACACATGTTTTCAAAGCAATGGTAGAGTAGTTCTGTATGTGCTCCTGTAATGCTGTAGTTCTTCGTGAGTACGGATTTTTAAAACAGTGTTCAGTGTTTTTTCTTTAAGTTAAAATTCACAGTAAAGTTACGAACATGAACAAGGTGAGTGAATTACTGAAAACTTAATTTAGTAACAGGACTCTAAGTGAAAAAATTCAGATAAAAACAATGGGTAGGCCACTCCCGAAACTGAATCTGCAGCAGCAAACAAAAAATCGATACCGTAAGTTTAATCCGGCTATTTATCAAAAGAACAAATGGATTTGCGGTTGTGATGAAAACAATGCAGTTTCTTGTTTTCCTTGTGTGTTATTTGGGGGAGATGTCCATTGGTGTAAGACTAGAATAACTGATATTGGGCATTTATGGTCTAAAATGAAAGTGCATGAAACATCGAAGCGACACATGGACAATGTTCTGAGTCTTTCATTTCTAGGCAAAACCAATATTCAGGACAAATTAGATTCGCAGTATAGGCAGTCAACAGCCATAACAAACAAGTAGACAAGAACAAGTTTATAAACTGTATTCGGTTCTGTGGTGCTTTGGAGCCGGCTCTTAGGGGACACGACGAATCTGACGCCTCTCAAAATAAGGGGTTTTTTCGTGAGCTCATTCAGTTTAGTGCGGAGTTAGATAAAGAACTTCAAGTGCATCTCAGTCAGTCATCAGTATTCAAAGGCGTTTCTAAGACTATTCAAAACGAACTCCTGCAGTGCATGTTGGAAGTGTATCACGAGGAAGTTCGCAAAGAAATAAAGCGTGCGGATTATGTTGCAATAATCGCGGATGAAACCACTGATGTGTCTTGCGAATTTCAGTTGGTTATTGTTTTGCGATACATTGTTTATGGAACCCCCGTTGAAAGATTTTGGAATTTTGTTAATCCAGAAGGTCACAAGGCTCAGTCTATCTCGGAGAGTATTCTGAAAGAAATCGAACCCTTAATTGGAGATGACCGAGCACAACTAATAGCTCAGAGTTACGATGGTGCAAACGTTATGAGTGGTGAGTCAAACGGAGTACAGAAATTAATAAAAGAAAATACCCAAATGCGCACTACATTCATTGCTATGCGCACCAGTTAAACCTTATAATGTCTACTGCAACCTCAATTAACCGCAAAGCCCGCATCTTCTTTGCACAACTTTCAGGCATTTCTTCTTTCTTTTCAAATTCGCCACAAAGATCGAAAGTGTTGCATAGCATAATTCAGAAAAGCTTACCCCGTGTGTCTCTCACATGATGGAATTACCATTCGCGAGTAGTAAAGGATATTTATGAAAACAGAAAGGAGCTTATTACTGTCATGGAAACAATTGAAACGAGTGAGAACATAAAATTACCCTCTACTATTGAAAAAGCTGGTTCATACAAAGACGGCAAGATAGAGACTTCATTTTCTGGCTATCGTTTTTCTATAAGATAATGCCTCGTGTGGACATACTTATTAACCAATTTCAAAAAAAGACAACTGAACCAACCAAGGTAAAACAAGACATTCATAACTTTGAAACAATAATGCAAAACATCAGAGATGACATTGACTCCATCAGTTAGGTTAGTTTTGAAAATGACGAAACAATGCCTTACAAGAGAGCAAGGGTTGATGATAATAACAAAAAGCAAAATGCTTTGGAGGTGTGTGATGCCATCTTTTGTGAAAGAAAATCACGTATTCAGTTCACTGGGCACCTCATTGCAACCAGCTTATTTGATGTAAGCCAGTTTGACAATTATGTAACACATTTGCCAGACAAATATCTTGAAATTACGGACACATATACATATCTGGAGAAAAGAAAGTTGAAGGGAGAGCTTCAAGTGTTATATGCTAGGCCTGAGTTGAGAGCAGTTTCCGGTGCGCTTCCGTTTCTTTCGCTGATTCTAGAGGATGAACTCTGTGCTACTTTTGAAGAGACTGTTAAAGTTTTGAAACTGTTAATCACTATGCCTATCTCGACATCAGAAGCTGAGCGGTGCTTTTCAATGCTCAAGAGGATTAAAACTTTTCTACAAAACACAATGAAAGCAGAGCGATTGAGTGCCTTAGGAATGCTGTCCTGTGAAAAGCTGTTCGTGTGCAAAATTGACAATTTCAATTCAAAGGTGATAGATTTATTTGCCAACAAGAAGGAGCGACGAATGGATTTTCAATACCGTTCCTACTAATTCATTTAAAGCTGTCTTCATAAAGTCATGGAGTTGCTGCTTTCGGTGAGTACAATGCTTTTAATTTTTAAAAGTTAGTAATTTCATTAAACCATGTTTAAAAATTCAGATTACTCATTTTGCAGTGAAAAATTGCGTCTTGTGTGTACGTGCGTGCGTGTGTGCTCGCTCGTATGTGTTTGTGAGTGTGAGACAAAGATTTCTCGAGTTTGTTTCGTTTGATTTCAGCGCGAGAAAAATTATGGCTAAAGCAATAACAATAACTTCCTCTCTATCACGAAATCGTACACGAACGCTTCGTATCACATTCTCCATGAACTGTATTATCAAAATGTTACTGTACTCGTTACACCTGTGCATAACAAAAGTACGGATGTAATAAATATCTATTTCCGTTTCCCTGTACGTTCTGTATGGTACAGTATATTATAAAATAGGTTGGATTATTGATAAGATTACCTAAATCGATCGTAATTGGTGCACATATTTATATTTTAACAACCCTTATTTATTTATGGCACCGTCAATGCAATACCTCACCGGCCGCCCCTGCCATCAAGGATCCAAATGATTCCACTAGTTTAGACCAATAGCACTCTCAAGTGTATTAACAACACTTTTTAAGACAGTTATCGCTAATAGAATACTCTTCTATTTGGAAAGATATGGCATTTGGCCAAAGAAAAATCAATATAGATTTAGAAAGAAATTTAGCATTATGAGCAGTTTAGCCATTTTGATTTTGGAAATTTATAGAAGCTTTGTAGACAACAGATGTCTTATAGCAGCAAGCCGGGATAGCAGCTCGAATATGACTTAGTATGACCTAATATATTACTAAACATTTTAGAAAATATTAGTATTCTGACAAAAATCACAATATACAGAGAAACAGACAAATTACATTAGATCCAAAATTTTATTTTGATGATATTAGAATAACAAATCTGGGCCTACCTCAAGATTCATCATGGAGTCCTATTCTGCATATTACTTACAACTTCAGCGATCAAAATATCTTATAATAAAGCTTCTTATAACTAACATTTTATAATGTAATATGCCTAGTGAACCATAAGCACCTACAGAAACATAAAGTGAATTACTAAATTAACCTTCAGTGAATCAGAAGCCTAAGCTTATACTAATAATTAATCATAAACATCCTTAAGAATCTTATGCTTGATTTGCTCTTTGGTGTATCTCCTGTTGCTAATTAAATCAAACTTACCTCGGTGTCCTTGATCGTAGGTTGACTTTCACCCCTCATGTGAGGGACAAGGCCGAACTCGGACATGTCACACTTAAGCAGTTGTAACCCATTTTAAAATAAAAATATGGCCATAAACTTAAAGTTGCACTTATTTTGGGCGATCATTCCGCCCCTGATCCTGTACGGATATGAAATACAGAGAGCGGCGGCACCAACCACCATTCACAGACTACAAACCGTGCAGAACAGGGCATTAAAGATATGTGATACTGGGCGCACATTCCCAACTCATATCCTAAATGACCACCCCGGACTCCCATACATTGTGGATATGGTGAGAGGGAGATCTTGCACCATCCACAATAAACTTGCAACCCTCACCAATCAGCTGGTGAATCTCTAAAGTTACTATGACCATAAAGCACCTCACAGGAGGAAAAGCTAGAAACTGCCCAAGAACGACATGCGAATATTATGTGAGCAAGACATAGGTTTACTTTCCAGCTACCACTACCCCCAAGAGCAGAAATGAACCTCATTACACATAAACCCACCCAGATTCCTATCCCCTGTAGTCGATGTCTACTGCCTCCGCCTATCTTCAAGCGAGCGGCAAGTTGCACACAATATTAGGCGTGTTCACTGTGTGGAGGGGTAGCCGTACACGCGGTATACACCTAGAAGACCAGAGTAACTTATACACTAAGACTCCGTAGAATAAGCATCTCCTGACGACGTAGATATCGACCATGGGGAAGAAGACGAAAGACACCGTACACGCAAGAAGCCAACGCCGCCAAAGCAGCAAACCTCACCTCAGCCCACGCCAGCCAGCTCCCGGGCACGTCTCCCGGCTCTCTGCCAATACCGGCAGGCGAGAGGAAGCCGACCAGCGCGCTGAAGGACAGTTCTGGGCAGGAGCGGCTGAGTAAGTTCCTGGGACATCCGACACGCAGATTACAGCAACCAACGCAGCTCAGATGGCATCTTCAACACCTGCCTCGCTGGATACGGACTCTGCACCGGCAGGCCACTGCGCAGAAAAGGCAACACCACCACCGCCAGCAGATGCCACGGTTCAGCGGTCTTCTTATGTCGTTCCTACTGCACAACGCACACCACACTCTACTCCAGCGCCAGACAACTCCACAGGACCCTGCAGCGTAGTTATCCGAGGAGTGCCTCGCGATCTGCCCTGCAGCTATATTCTCTCTGCCGCCGCACAAAAGTGACCTTCTGCCTGGAAGGCCAACCGCATCACGACCAGAGGGGGTTCGACCGCACTTGTGCTCCTGCACCTCGTCGACAGCCGGGATAGGGATGATACCCTGAGGACGAACCTGCCCTTGTTAGGACGGTGTCTCAGAATCGAGGCAAGCAATCTGGAACGACAAGTCCCATGTCGGCGTTGCTGCAATTATGGCCACAGTGCCCAAAGCTGCGCCGCACCACCTTGGTGCTATTACCGTGGATCACAGTGCCTCACTTCACAGTGCAGAATGCACGACCTTTGCCATCGTCGCCGGTACTATGCCACCTGCAATGGGTCAGACCATTACACAGGCCAGGCGCGGTGCCCACTATATCCCAGAGTAGGACTCCGCCGTCCGAACAATACAACCACAGCCAGGGAGGTGACCATATTGCCAGCACCAGCACCACCAGCACCGTCATCACCGTGGCAGCAGAAAAACACTACTCAGCAGCAACTACCTCAACAGCCATCACCTGCTAACATTACCCTGGAGCAGCTCAAGGACAAAACCCGGAGTCTAGGCAAGGCCGTTCAGAATCTCCATTTCGGACATCCTAGTTGTAGCGACCAAACTGACCACCCTGGATGAACTCCTAAGAGAGCTCCTGGCTTCATCTGCACAGCAAGTCCAGCACTCGAGGATCTCAGTGCTGAGCTTGCAGAACTGCAAGAAGATATACAGGAGAAGCACGACTTCTCCGTCAAACTACAGGAGGCCAAACAACCAACAATATCCTTACCATTAATCCTCAAATCACTTCCCAACACTCACCTTACACATTCACTCCTAATACGCAAGGGCCTAAGTAGGACCTCAGTCATGCCTGCATCCCGTCACCTTCCTCACCTTGGACCAGGCCATTGCCTGGCCAATATATCCCTTCCTTTGAATCCGCAGGTGCTTCGGTACTGTCTCAGCATCTTTCCTTAAATATATACCGGTGGAGGCTTTTTAGCGGTTCAGTCCATCACAGGAGTCCCACACTCCAATCTCAGAGTTACTGCATAACATGCATTTTTCCTCCACTTACAAAAAAAAAAAAAAAAAAAAAAAAAAAAAAACGTACACTAAAGCTTAAATCAAATGACAAATCATTTAAACTTCCCAGATAAAGCCGTACTAAGGGGCTAGATGCTGAGGCATAAAACACCTCACTCAGGTGAACCTGAGTAATTCGCTGTTAATTGCTAGATTGCTGGTATGTCATCTACCGTTTGCCAGTCGTTAGTGGAATTTCTTATTCCTATATTGCCAGCATTTTCTTTGTGCACTTGGAAACCACATGCAGCTGGAGAACAAAAAGTAACAAATCATTTTTTGACAACAATACTTCCGATAATCGAATAATGATGATGATGATGATGATGATAATAGTAATAGTAATAGTAATAATAATAATAATAATAATAATAATAATAATAATAATAATAATAATAATAATAATAATAATAATAATAATAATAATAATAATAATAATAATAATAATAATAATAATAATAATAATAATAATAATAATAATAATAATAATAATAATAATAATAATAATAATAATAATAATAATAATAATAATAATAATAATAATAATAATAATAATAATAATAATAATAATAATAATAATAATAATAATAATAATAATAATAATAATAATAATAATAATAATAATAATAATAATAATAATAATAATAATAATAATAATAATTTGTTAACAACACTGTCAATTATAAATAATATGTCAGCACCGCCGGTGTGTCGGAATTTTGTTTAGTAGGAGTTCTTTTAAAGGCCAGTAAATCTACTGACAAGGGTTTTTTAATCACATTTAAAACACTACCAGTCAGGGCCTGGTTTCAACCTATGACCTTGGGATCAGTAGGCCAGCGCCTAACCAATGAGCCATCCAAGAACTAAGTTCATTAATCTCTATTCTTCAAAATAGTTTTGTTAGGATTAGACGTCATTGTCAGAGGGTGGGTACCTGTTCCGGCTGACACACATTTAATTTGTGTTTTAGTAGCCTTGGTTACTTGAGAGCAATAACAGTAAGAAACGTTCTCTCTTTTCCTTCAACCCTGAACAGCATCTTATTTTCAGTGTTCTCATGTGCCCAATATTTTCTGAAAAGCAGTGGTGAATTGTAAAAATTATTCACTGATCACAGAGGATCACTGTTAACCCGTGAAATAGCAGCAACAAAACTTTTGACTTAACAAAATGATCATGAGTTTCCTGTGATAACAGAAATACATGGACATGTTTATGAGAGTTATCGGGTTTAAGTATCTTTCACAATGAATTTTGTATCTAAAATAAATCCGAGAAAACTTACCTGATCAGGTGGCAGTTTGACAACAGGGAGCCTTTGTTCTACGATGTCCAGACTCTTACACAGGAGAGTGTCCACAAGGGAAATTGGGCCTTCGAAAACGGAGACCATGGGAAGAGTAAGCTCCAAAGTGGCTTGAACAGATGATTCTGCTGTGCCCAGACCCCAACTTACCAGGGAATTACTCTTCTGCAAAACATAGTAAATAATTTAATTTGACAAATGTATTGAAATATATGTATTTTGTAACCTAAGTGAACATACAATGCCAAAACTATGACAAAAATGAAGCTTGTGAATGTAGGCCAATTGTCTTTTTCCCCTGAGAAGGTCTTATCAGCTCCAATTAAGAAAATAATTGGTGGGCATAGGTTATTTGAAACAAACACAACCTTTGGAATATTAGTTATCCGAGTCTTTGACAAGGTCAAATATAACAAGACAAATGAAGGTCAAGAGTAAGGAGAGACAATACGTCGTTGGGTCTATTGATACCACTGTTCCAATACTGACACTGAAGATACTTGAAACATGAACCTTTGTTAATTTTAGCCTTTGTAAACCTTACAATTAGGTTTTAGTTCAGCATCAAAACAGAACCTGAAATATTTCTTTTAACACTCATTTTTTTCTTGGAACAGATTTATGGCAGAATATTCTGCCTTCTTCAAAAGCATGGAGGAGAGTTGCTCCAGTTCTCAAATGACTCCTACTAAGGAATGAATGCTCAAGGGCAGTGCTGACTTGAGGTAACATCCAAACCTGTAAAGGGTTTATCTTTATTAAGTTACAGAGTATCATAGCTATTATATCATTAAATTACACTTTTGTGTATAGTAACGGCAAACAGTCTTTCAGTTATTTACTGAAAGATTAAGTTACAGTATATTATTATTACAGTATACACACGCTATTGTGTATCAAGTACACAAAATAAGGTTTTGTGCTGGGATTACGATTAACTTTACTTAACAAGACAACGCGAGGGATGTAACTGAAGTAAGAAATGTCTCTAAACTAGTAGTAGTAGTAGTTTTATTCATCCGTTAAGTCAATACAATGACATTGGATACGTCAATACAAATATTTAGAACAATACAAATAATATAAGTATAAAAAATAAGTTGCATCAAGTGTAATTAATAAGATCTAAGCATGAACTCATAAATACATATAGTTGCATGGCTCTACAGCTACACAGCATTTAAAATGTATCACAAATATATACAATTATATGGCCAGCTACAGTGTATCTAGAAATTCACTTATATCATAATATGAATCGCTTAATAAAATTTCTTTCAACGATAGCTTGAAACACCGCATGGATTTTATGTTTTTCAGATTGGCCGGTAGTTTATTGTACAGAGTGACTGCTGAATATCTAACTCCTTTGGAATAAAGTGTAGTTCTATGTGTTATTGTTCTTAAGTCTGTTTTACCTCTGGTGTTATGATGATGTGTTTGATTATTTGTGGTGAAATTTTCAAGGTTTTGTTTTGTATAACATAGCAAACAATATATGTACAGACTGGGCAGGGTCAAGATTTCCAATTCCTTAAAGAAGTTCCTGCAGGAGTCATATTTTTTCCCTGACATTAGGCATCTAACAATCTTTTTTTGTACTTTAAAAACCAAGTGACTGTCTTTACTATCCCCCCAAAATATAATGCCATACCTCATTAGACTTTCTGCATATGCAAAATATAAGGTTCTCATGTCACTTGCATTCAACTCATTTTTTATTACTCTTAACGAGAAGTAGAATTTATTTAACTTTATTACTAGATTTTTTTATGTGTGCTTCCCAGTCTTAATGCTGATCTACCCATACTTCCAGAAAATTTGCTTCTGTCTCATAAGGGACACATGCACCATACAACTTGATGTCAGGTTTTCCAACATTTTTATTTTGTTTGTGACGAAATGATATTGCTGAAGATTTGTTTGTATTAATAAGCAATTTGTTTTCAGCAAACCAAGTTTCAATTTTACTGGTTATGTGTTTTGCATTTTCATTTCCCTTTATTATAACATTTGTGTCGTCAGCATAGTTACCTGAGTTGGATTTAAATAATTTTGGAAGTCGTTTATGAATATTAAAAAGAGGACGGGTCCTAGTATGGATCCCTGGGGAACTCCATATTTAATTTGTTTCATTTTTGAATAGTGATTACGTACGACATTCCGCTCATCAACATTTGTGATTTCCACCATTTGTTTCCGATTTTTTAAATATGATTGGAACCAATCCCATACTATTCCCCTTATCCCATAATAGTACAGCTTTTGTAACAGAGGCCGCGCCGTGGCTCAGTGGTTAGACCGCTTGGCTCTCACCAAGGCGGTCCGGGTTCGATCCCAGGGACCGCAAAGTGAGATTTGTGGTGGACAACACGGTGCTGGGGCGGGCTTTCTCCGGGATCTCCGGTTTCCCCCGCCATCTCATTCCACCGGTGCTCCATCTTCATCTCATATATCATCAGTGTCATCGCCTGCGGTGCCGTATGTAGTAAAAGCGGGCGTTAAACACTACACATTTCATTTCATTTTTATTTTGTAACAGAATTTCATGATGAATCATGTCAAATGCCTTGGTTAGATCTATTAGTAAGCCTGTACAGTTATTATCATTGTCAATAGCCTCCAATATATGATCTGTAAACTAGAAGGTATGTTAGGATGATCTTAACGTAGTGGGAATGATTCTAATTGGTTATTGTTATACTGGGCAGAAATGGCGGATATTCGAAGTAGCTCTCACTTTCTAATCAGTGGATATGTGTTTATGTTTTTCAAAACACGAGAAAAGAAATACGAAATGTAGCGTAAGAAACGTTTTCGAACGGTGAATACAGTATGAGATGGCCATAACCTTCCTCAGAAGGGGGCAATGATAGTGTTGATGCAAATAATCATACATAGAGAAGTGCAGTTTATTACTCCATGACACTATTTCTCGCTGATCGGCTCAAATCAGTCGAATGACATTAAAACTTGACATAAGTTACGGGCAAGTTTGGTATTGCCAAACTTGAAAGTTATTGGAAGTTATGCCCCGTTAAATTAAAGTACATTAAGTTAAAACTAAACAGCTCCATTTAATTCATGGTGCTAGACTCTCGCGTTAACTCATGCTATAAGTTCATCGTAATTCCGGCACTAGTGGACAAATTCATTGTTTCCGAATAGGATATAAGCCGAATTAGAATACGAATGAATCAGCAACTGTTTTGCCTGTGCGATGCATACAATGGTGATTGGTAAAACCTTTCTGAATTAGGTGAGCAATTTAACATTATACAGGGTGTCGCACCTAATTCTGCGACCTCAAATATCTCCGAAATTAAACAAAACACGAAAATTCCAATTGGCCAGGAATGTACCTATGGCAGGGGCTCACATAATGAGAAGGTATGCACAATCCATAACGGTAAACAAATGACACTTCCTACACCAAGTTGTTTTTTTTTAATGGAACATGTATGTTTATTCTAGCAAAATGATGTCACTTGGGCGAGAGCGGAGGGATTCAGCCAAGTAGGCGGCGAACGCAGGCTGAAGGGGGATGGGAATTTGCTGCATGATGCTAAGGAATGCTGCGCTGGAGATAGTAGATGGGGAGCGGCTGCTTGGGAAAAAAAAAGAGCAACTTTTTGTTGGAAGTGTTATTTGTTTACCTTAATGGATTGTGCATAACTTCTCATTATGTGAGCCTCTAGCATATGTATATTCTTGGCCAATTGGAGTTTTCATATTTGTTTCATTTCGGATATATTTGAGGTCACAGAGTTAGGTGGGACACAGTATGTTAGATATTCTAAGTTTAGGTTTAAAATATGCATGAATTAAACAAATACCCGTTTGTCAATTTATTATCATAATATATGTATTACAATTATCATAATGTGTATGGTTATAAACTATTTCCGAAAGAAAAAAAAAACAATAAATAAAAACGCTATATATTAGAACTTTTAATTACCCGAACTTTAAATAACCAGATCACTTCAGCAGGAAGGGGGGAGAAAAACATTTTTATGGCCAAAATTACGTTATCAAATCAACAAGTTTGGTAGTATCCGAGAGTTATCACAGAACATTGTTTGAATTACTGTAAGGTTTCTTTATCGTTCTAAAATGAAGTAAAGTTTTCTCCGTAGATACAGTGTTGGACAAAATGTAACCATTGCAGTATACACATATTAATTTCCTTCAAGCAATGATATTTTAATAATGATTTATCCAATTATCCGAATATCTGATTATCCGGACCGGGTCCGGTCCCAATCAATCAGAATAATTGGAGTGCTACATTAGTTATAACTCAAAACACTGATTTTGACTTAAATGACAATTGTTTTCATATTTATAAGCTACACAGGAAAGGGATTTTGTTTGTAAGCAACGGTACATACAATATGCACTTTATTAATTAAAGACCTTGTTTAGTTTTGGGAGGAAATTTCTCGAGAACTTGAGCCAAAAGAGTTGAGTCAAAACGGCGTTACTTTGATTTTTGTTTAAAACGTCATCAAAGGTTACTATTTATCACACAGATTTTCTAGCTCGTTAACACTTTATCATGATTTATCCAATTATCCGCATATATGATTATCCGGATCGGGTCCGGTCCCAATTAATTCGGATAATTGAAGTTCTACTGTAGTTACAACTTCGACTTTTGTGTTAAATGGTAATCATTTTCATGTTTATAGGCTGCGTACAAATGGGTATTTTGTTTGTAAACAATGGTATACGTAATAAAAACTTGATTTATTAAAGGCTTCGTCTAGTTTTGTGAGGAAATTTATCGAGGATATCTGAGAAATTTCAGTTCAAGCCAGAAGAGTTGAATCGGAACGTCGTTAATTGGATTTTTGTTTAAAACTGAATCCGTTATTTATGGTTGGCCCCAAAACAAAAGTTGTTTATCTTCTTCTTCTTCTTCTTCCTTCTTCTTCTTCTTCTTCTTCTTCTTCTTCTTCTTCTTCTTCTTCTTCTTCTTCTTCTTCTTCTTCTTCTTCTTCTTCTTCTTCTTTCTTCTTCTTCTTCTTCTTCTTCTTCTTCTTCTTCTTCTTCTTCTTCTTCTTCTTCTTCTTCTTCTTCTTCTTCTTCTTCTTCTTCTTCTTCCTCTTCTTCTTCTTCTTCCTCTTCCTCTTCCTCTTCCTCTTCCTCTTCCTCTTCCTCTTCCTCTTCCTCTTCCTCTTCCTCTTCCTCTTCCTCTTCCTCTTCCTCTTCCTCTTCCTCTTCCTCTTCCTCTTCCTCTTCCTCTTCCTCTTCCTCTTCCTCTTCCTCTTCCTCTTCCTCTTCCTCTTCCTCTTCCTCTTCCTCTTCCTCTTCCTCTTCCTCTTCCTCTTCCTCTTCCTCTTCCTCTTCCTCTTCCTCTTTCCTCTTCCTCTTCCTCTTCCTCTTCCTCTTCCTCTTCCTCTTCCTCTCCCTCTCCCTCTCCCTCTCCCTCTCCCTCTCCCTCTCTCTCCCTCTCCCTCTCCCTCTCCCTCTCCCTCTCCCTCTCCCTCTCCCTCTCCCTCTCCCTCTCCCTCTCCCTCTCCCTCTCCCTCTCCCTCTCCCTCTCCCTCTCCCTCTCCCTCTCCCTCTCCCTCTCCCTCTCCCTCTCCCTCTCCCTCTCCCTCTCCCTCTCCCTCTCCCTCTCCCTCTCCCTCTCCCTCTCCCTCTCCCTCTCCCTCTCCCTCTCCCCTCTCCCTCTCCCTCTCCCTCTCACTCTCCTTCTCCTTCTCCTTCTCCTTCTCCTTCTCCCTTCTCCTTCTCCTTCTTCTTCTTCTTCTCCTTCTTCTTCTTCTTCTTCTTCTTCTTCTTCTTCTTCTTCTTCTTCTTCTTCTTCTTCTACTACTTCTACTATTGCTGCTGCTGCTACTACTTCTACTATTGCTGCTGCTGCTACTACTTCTACTATTCCTGCTGCTGCTACTACTTCTACTATTGCTGCTGCTGCTACTACTTCTACTATTGCTGCTGCTGCTACTACTTCTACTATTGCTGCTGCTGCTGCTACTACTTCTACTATTGCTGCTGCTGCTACTACTTCTACTATTGCTGCTGCTGCTACTACTTCTACTATTGCTGCTGCTGCTGCTACTACTTCTACTATTGCTGCTGCTGCTACTACTTCTACTATTGCTGCTGCTGCTACTACTTCTACTATTGCTGCTGCTGCTACTACTTCTACTATTGCTGCTGCTGCTACTACTTCTACTATTGCTGCTGCTGCTACTACTTCTACTATTGCTGCTGCTGCTACTACTTCTACTATTGCTGCTGCTGCTACTACTTCTACTATTGCTGCTGCTGCTACTACTTCTACTATTGCTGCTGCTGCTACTACTTCTACTATTGCTGCTGCTGCTACTACTTCTACTATTGCTGCTGCTGCCTACTACTTCTACTATTGCTGCTGCTGCTACTACTTCTACTATTGCTGCTGCTACTACTTCTACTATTGCTGCTGCTGCTACTACTTCTACTATTGCTGCTACTACTTCTACTATTGCTGCTGCTACTACTTCTACTATTGCTGACTATTGCTGCTGCTACTACTTATACTATTGCTGCTGCTGCTACTACTTCTACTATTGCTGCTGCTGCTACTACTTCTACTATTGCTGCTGCTGCTACTACTTATACTATTGCTGCTGCTACTACTACTTATACTATTGCTGCTGCTGCTACTACTTCTACTATTGCTGCTGCTGCTACTACTTCTACTATTGCTGCTGCTACTACTACTTCTACTATTGCTGCTGCTACTACTTCTACTATTGCTGCTGCTGCTACTACTTCTACTATTGCTGCTGCTACTACTACTTCTACTATTGCTGCTGCTGCTACTACTTCTACTATTGCTGCTGCTACTACTACTTCTACTATTGCTGCTGCTACTACTTCTACTATTGCTGCTGCTGCTACTACTTCTACTATTGCTGCTGCTGCTACTACTTCTACTATTGCTACTATTGCTGCTGCTACTACCACTACTACTACTACTACTACTACTACTACTACTACTACTACTACTACTACTACTGCTACTTCACGGCTTGGACTTTACAATCCTACTACTACTACTACTACTACTACTACTACTACTACTACTACTACTACTACTACTACTACTACTACTACTACTACTACTACTACTACTACTACTACTACTACTACTACTACTGCTACTTCACGGCTTGGACTTTACAATCCTACTACTACTACTACTACTACTACTTCTACTATTGCTGCTGCTGCTACTACTTCTACTATTGCTACTATTGCTGCTGCTGCTACTACTTCTACTATTGCTACTATTGCTGCTGCTACTACTACTACTACTACTACTACTACTGCTACTTCACGGCTTGGACTTTACAATCCTACTACTACTA